>JASDQU010384579.1:0-11057 GCA_032191745.1 Picea mariana | reverse complement strand
TGTAATTATACCTCCTAGTCTCCTATATATACCAAGGAGACATTTTCATTTTGAATCATCTTGTACTTGAAAATTTAAGTGGGGTAAAAGGAGGTTGCCCCCTCGAAGAGGCTTATTATCTGAAATTATCTCTTTTTCAAGGCGTTGAGTACTTTTCTTGAGGTTTTTATATGCTATATTGATGTTTGGCTCTTAACACCTACCTTCAAAATGCTAAGGAGGCAACTCAAGGAAGACAGAGTTGAAATTGACAAATTGAAGAAGGAAAATTTGGGTTCCAAGATAAAGCTAAAGGAGATGTTGGATATGTATGGGGATACAATTGATAAGGAAAGGTTCTAGCTAAGAGGTTTTTTCCCCTTCACAGGCAACTCAAGAATGTCTACAGGTAGAACATGACCCACCAAGATGAAATCCAAAAATTGAAAGCACAGTTACAACCTTTCATGGAAGAAGTGGCAAAGAGAAACTTAGACATGCTAGCCAAGGTGGATAACAAAAGAATTTATAGGAAAAAAAAGATAAAGACAAATGATCTTACAAAACCAAAACCATTTTTTTCAAAGTTTTATTTTGCATGCGTTTGCAACATTTAATGATGGTTATGAGTTTTGAGCTAGACATAGAATTTTTGTGATTTTCTCCAAGGATACATCACGATAATGAGTTTGTTTCATGTCTAGACTCATGGTATAAGTTTTAAGGTTTGAATATTTTGAAAAATAAAAACAATATGCTACATGAAATTTCACAACGCCTGGAATCATTGGCACTGTGAACTGGTTGTTTCAGGGCAGTTTTCAGCATTGCGCTGCGAACTCAGTTTTTGAAGTTTTTAGAAGGAAAGGAAATTGCCAACTATCAAAGAAATCTCATACTAGAGCTCAGAGGATCAGTTTCACTTTGGAAGGCCATTTTCCTCAAGTAAATGCAAAGTTAAGGACATATCATCAAGTTGTTGAAGAGTGTTGCATACGTTGCCAACATTTTCCTCTAAAATAACAATTGGTTGTTTTTCTGGTTGTACACCTATTTCCATGCTTCCCTTAGGTATGGGATCCTATGGGGAAGTCAAGGGACATATTGTAAATCTAGATTTTGATAAGTTTAGTTATTTGAAGGGAATTGTAAGAGTGAAAAGGGTTCAAATGGTGTTAGAGAAGGACTCATATATTTATTATTGTCTTTTGTAGTAGATTTTTCTCCTAATGTATGACCTAGATCCAAGAAAATTTTACTAGTGGAAATAAATATTATTTTCATTATCATCTCTTTTATGTCTTACTTTGATATCAGTCTCTATTGAAGGATTCAAGAGGCTTTGTTTCTTTATTGCAGTAAAATATTTACTATGATATTGCATGCAAATTTATCATAGTAGTTTTCTCTTTGAATTTAAGAGGTTCTTATTCAAATGATATTTCTTTCATATGTGTGTTAGGAGTACCTGATGTAAAATTATATACATATTACACTCTCCTTTCTAAGTCTTCCATCTATAAAATCTATCTCTTAAAACCTAATTTGAAGCCATTCAAGGCCTGGTTTGTTGTTTTGTATTTCATGAAAGGATCTGTGATTAACATATTTCATTGAGTTTTACATCCATTGGCTACTTTTTATAAACACTATCCTTTACATCCTGATGGGAATTAGGATTGTTCTTAAAAAAGTTTAATAACAACTTCTAGTGCTAACACTTTTGGTGTCATTGTTGGGGAATGGATTGAAGATATTTCCCTATGTTTTACGACAAGACAATATTGATTTTGATGGTGTACATAAATTAGTAAATATAAGACTACATAGTGAACCTGGAGAATATACAGTTGATCTATTTCTCCCAAGAGTAGATACATGAGGTCTAATCCACAATCACCTCTATATGAACTTGAACTTGATCCAAAAAAAATATCAAAGAATGGAAAAGCTTTGCAACGAGCCTCCTCTTCTAAATTTTAGGTACTTCTGGAGATTTACCTTACTTTGTTTTCCATAAACCAATTGTTTTTTCTCATGTTTCTCATTTACCTATTTCTGAAAATCCTATAAATTCAAAACTAGGATATTTTCCTTTAGAATATTCAACTTTTTCTCCTGAGATGAAAGAAGAAAATCCAGAAAATTTTGATTTTCTTGCATCCCTTGAAATTGTAAAGTGGTTTAGGCTTGAAATTTTGGAATATTTCCCTCTCTTAGGTTCTCCTTCTTCCCATATTTTTAAATTTTTTGTAACTAAAGGAGAAGGAACCTCAGTTTCTATTGAATTTCCCCCATCATCACCCAAGACTCAACCAATTTCTTTTAAATCTTAAGTTTCCCCACTNGGTGAATCAATATTACCCCTTTTTAACAATTAGCAATTACTTTTTATATTTGATTGATAACCACAATAAATCAACAATGAATTGTATGGAAAATCAATTATATAAATATACTTAATAGGAATTACAAGGTTTTATAAAGAATAGTGAAGGACACCAATCCTTTTTAGAGCACTAACTCTAGGAGACACTAATCCCCTTCTTCAGCGCATCAACCCTAGGAAGAACCAACTCCCTCTTCTTTAGGGAACCAACCCTAGGAAGCACCAAATCCCTTGTATTTAGGGAACCAACCCTAGGAAGCACCAAATCCCTTGTATTTAGGGCACCAACCCTAGGAAGCACCAACTCCCTTGTATTTATGGCATCAACCCTAGGAAGCACCAACTCATTTGTATTTAGGGCACTAATTCTAGGAAGCACCAACTCCCTTAAAATACACTTAAAGGATATAAATCCTTATGTGCTCCTCCCTTCCACCCTCACTTCATAAGAACCATTTGTTCTTCTTCTTCGACTTTGTTTCTATTTTGATCTTCTGATCTGGACTTAAGAGACACTTTATTCTCACCGCTATTTCTCATTTATATACTCTTCCAACTCGTGTGAGCTATGAAAAATTGTGTCCCTTTGTTTGGACCATCACATGTCTTCATTTTAACATTAACAATAATCACTATTATTATTCAAACATTATTGTTAATTCTTTAATTCAGTGAGAGTGCTTTTCATAAATTGATCACAGGTATGGATCAATTTCTTTTTAATTCGATTCTATGTCTCTGCAGATATATAAATTGATTTATGTAGAGGCCCTTCCTTCAAACCATTTTCATATGACCATAGGCTCATAAACACGGGATTATTAAATTAAGTGTTTCCTCTTCTTTGGCCCTTTTATTTTTAGCCCCCATATGTCCATTGTTAGGATCGTGTTCTCTGGTACTTCGTCCTTCGGGACTTCATGCCTTTGCAACCTTTCAAATCTCCCAAAGTACATTTTGCCGAAGTGCGTATATGGGTTTCACTAGTAGATCATAAGTTCCATATTTAATATTTCATGAATGAACGATCCTTACTTATCTAGAGGATTCAATCACCATTGACGATTACAAATTAATCAAGAGTTGAGATGAACAGTTCTCATTCACTTCAGAACTTTGGCTATTCATGGCTCCTAGACTCTAGAGTAGCAATTCCTCTGAAGTGATTACGTATCAAATAAGTCATAAAGTGGTGGTGACCACTTGATATCGATTAACACCTTCACTTACACTATCCTTCCACTATGCTTGATCATCAGTTGAGAATTATCCCAAAGTAGATCAACGATTAGCGTTAATTCGTGATTTATGATAACTCTATGTTTCCACTTTACTTTGATCAATGAATATGACTTAATCAAAGATTGGGTGGACAATCCTTGTTTACCTCGAGACTTCATGGTTTCAGAGGTCTGGGTAATTGTTGTTCCAATTTCCATCGGAGTTGGTTAGTGTCGGAATTGAGTGTCTCCCGATTTGACGGTTGAGAAATCTCTCCAAGTTATCTTAGATGAATGATCAATGTTGACTTCTACCTTCGTCCTTCAATGCTTCAATTGATTTCTCCTACACAGTTCTTCGATCTTTCGAAGTTCATTTCATTGAAGTAGATCAGATGGTTTGATTTTATTTGCACGATGAACGATTATTGATCATTTCAGAACTTTAGGACTCCGGGTATTTTCTGGTGGTGAAAATATCAAAGTGCATACTCCTGAAGTGACGTAGATATTGACGTCACTTCTTGACATGGCACTGACTGAATGACTTCCACGTGTCACTTAGATTCGTGACTCACCCATACCTAAAATGAGAACTGCACCTTGACACTTGTCATCATTTCATTGCACCGCATGTACTTGATGACATAGTCTTGCTGATGTGGATCTCCTCATGTGGCACATGTTCTCCTCCTCGATCTAACAGTTTTCATAACTCCCAAAATGTATCTTATATCAACGACTGAGAATGACTTCATCCTTCAGCACTTCGTGTGAATTTACATGTTCTCAACCCTTTTCTGTCGAAGAGGTCATCACCAAAGTTTGACCACTTCTACCTTGGCACGCTTTGAATAGATAAATGGTCGAGGGTTTTTCCAGATCCGACGGTTGACAAGAGTTCATGATTTTGGGGCTTTGGCCTTGGTATTTTCTTATGCTATCCTTCCACTTTACTCGATCCAACGGTCGGTATATTATATGAAATGTTCCTCAGATCATACGACTCATGTCCACTTCGAGACGTTGGCCTTCAGGTAATATTATAAGTTCTCAACCCATTCTCTCTGAAGTGGTTAGCACCAAAGTTGACCACTATTCTACTCATCTTTAATCCAATGACTGGGATACCTTCTGAAACTCCTACTTCAGATTTGTTGGTTGAGATGTAATTCTTCCAAACTCTGACTTCCCCTCAATCGGATGGTTTAAGTCATTCCTAAATTTTCTAATGGACTACTATTGTACGTCATTTCCTATGACTCGCATGGATGATTTTAGGGGCTAAATTTCGCTCATGGTCTAATTTTCCATGGTTTTTCCAAAAATGAGATTCGCCCAAATTCTATAGGATAAAATTATTTTACCTTAAAAATCGCCAACATTTTATTAAAACTATATAAAATCCTTATAAATTTGAATATTTTTACAAAAATATCATCAAACATTTATAGTTGGCATATGAAGGATTAGTAATATTCGCGAAGGTTTTTACATTTTAAAAAAAAATTCCATCCTTAAAATCATCCTTGCCTATGAGCCTCATGTGCATCATCTCTTCTAATATTTTGGGCTTATACTTGGATTCCAACTGAACCAAGGATCTCTGCATGAACCAAGGATCTCTACTTGTGATCTCATGTAATCTAATACATTGTTTCTCTTGAGCTTTAGGTAGATTCCTCATTCACAACAACTCATCCTCACATCACAACAACATCTATTGTTTTGACATCAATGACAACACATCAAAGATAGTATGTCCAACACATATTTACTTATCAAGTCACCTTATACTTCTCCTAAAATTTAGAGTCCTCCTTTTCCTAATCAAATGGTAGGGGTTAATCCTCCTCAAAATAGAATGGATGCCATTATGGTTACTAGGTATGCACCATTAGTTCTTCATCAGCCTATGAATTCTCTTCCAATAGGATATTACCTTAATTATATTCCTAAGTTCACATGAGAGGAAGATATCATTGTAGAAGAACACCTTGCAACATTTTATAGTTATGCTGATAATTTGAATATTGAGAATGAATATGTTTGGATGAGGATTTTTTTCCAAAGTATTGATGGAGAATCCATAAAGTGGTTTAAAATTATATCCCCTGGATCAATTGATGGAATTGAATCCCTAGATGATGCCTTTTTAAGAAATTGGGGTGACAAAAAATATTTCTTATATTACATCATAGAATTTGGGGCTCTAAAAAGGAAAGAAGGTGAATCAGTTTCATATTTTTCAAAGAGATTTAACAAGATGTATAAAAAAATCCCCACTGAGATTAATCCTACTGAAACTTCTTCTAAGATAACCTATGCAAGTTCCTTTGACCCAAAATTTTGTATTTTGTTGTGGGAAAGAAGGTTTACAACATTATACCATATGCAATATGCTACTCTAGAGGTGGAATCAAACGTATTGGCATCAAATAAGTTAAGAGGAAAATATGATAGGGATAGAAGAAACAAAAAATCAGAAGCCTCATCTTCTAATGCTTCATGAACTAATCCCCGGGTTGATTAATTGACTAAGTTACTTAAGTCACTTTATATAGAAATGGAAAAACTAAAACTTGAAGGGAGGAAAGAAAATATAAACCCCCAATATTTTGGAAATATAAACAATTTCATAAGAAAAAACAATACACCTCAAAATATTCATAGAGAACAGAGAAATAAAGAGGATCAGAAGGTTCAAACCCCTCTTCAATAAAGTTTGGTTGATTATGAAGAAGGAGATGATGAAGAAGTAGATCACGAAATTCATTGTCTAGGAGACACATCTGCTTCCCCTCATCTAACCCAATCTATTTATGAAGAGTCCCTAATGAGAAATAAGCTAAATGGGTTAAGTAAAGGAGAGATTGTGAATGAAACTCAAAACAAATACAATTTGAGGTCAAAAAAAGAGAGGGAAATCCAAGTACATCTAATCAACCTAAAAAATTAGATACCCCTTCCAAAACAATGGTTGCACCAAATAAAGGAACAAAAGAACAAAACAATCATCTCAAAAAGATGAAGCCCTTGTGATCCTTATGAGTATTTAAGATGTGTATGGTGGTCTCTATAATCATAAAAGTTTACTATGTTAGAAATGATGACATTTGATTCAATGTTGTATCAGTGTAATAAGTGAACTATCACATTTGCATGGTATTTTTAAAATTTGGGTCATTTTGCTTTCATTTATCTAGATAATCATCTCATACGTTTTGTCATTAGCAGTGCACACATAGTAATCTATCAAGAAATTATTTCTTTGATTAAAATCTCTTGCTCCTTCCCATAGCTAGTTTTCATTGAAGTTGAAATTCTTGCATTTCATTTTCCTCTTGCATGGTTTAAAGAGTCGAGTCAAAACGTCATTAGTTTCATGACCACTCCTTTTAGTAAAAACAACCTAAAATCATGCACTAATTAAAATTTATCTAGCAACTTTTCTAGGGCTCTTCAAACCCATCTTAGCTTAGGTGTAGATATTTGGAAAAGGATTGTGAGAATAAAGTTCCAAATATTCTAAACAAACATAAAGTTTTAAGTTAGGGAGTGAAATTCAGTTGTTATATCACTGACTTTGGGAAGCCCTTCTAACACAAGGGTCAAGGAGGAGGTCACATTGGGGCCAACGGAGTAATCAACCCTGCTTTGTTGTTCTTGTTGTCGACTGTCGATTGTCCCCCCTCTTCTTTGGTATAGTAGGTGGTACCATAGAGGCCATAATATTTTTGACTTCCTACCCAAGGTAAAAGCACAGGGAAGTTGGTGTTGTACCTGGGATCGACGTTGGCTATACTCACTCGGACTCCTTGGAGGGTTTCCCACTGCTCGATGAGGTAACTTGCACCAGGGTGTTAGTTCATTAAGCAGGTTTTCAACGTAACTTTCCCACCCACCAAAACTCATCCCCTTCGCGCATCGATCCTGTGATGTTGGATTCCATCACAAACTAGCACTTCTTTGTGAGAACTTTTGTTTGCGTGCTTGACTCCTATATTAATTAGCGTGTGTTGTTTTTTCTCCTTAGTTGGCCTTGGGATTGAGTCTGTGTCTAATGGAATCAGTTCTAGGGTAATTCCTCATTTGATGAATACAAAATATTAATACCATTAAAATAAAATGGAATAAACTTTGTTGACTCCTCTTTCAAACACTAAAATTACGTCAATTGGTCCATGTTTAAAATCCTGCGAACGCTGAATTTTGAAATGTTTATTACTTTTACTATCTATTTATCCTTTTCACTTTTCCAAAGCCTAATTTTAACCCAAGTTTTATATCTCTTCCTTTATGCAACCCATCCTATTAATTTCATCTATCTATAAGTTTTTAATGAACTCCATTCTAGTTTTGGGCTCAATTTTCTATGACAAACGATGCTATTGTTTTTCCTCTTTGTCCCATCATTACAATTCTCATATATTCGTTATCACTAGCACTTTTATTTGTTATTACTATATTATTGGACATCTCTCTATCTCAGTCATTTGGGGCTTCTTGGTGACATAGTGATTTTTTGGAAACTTTTGTGGATTTCTTCTTTACTATATGTGTTTTATTGATTTTTGCCTCATTTATTTCTTGAATGACTACTTTCTTTAATATTTGTACTTCCTTTAATGCCTTTGTTGGACAACTGAGACTGGGGGTGAATCAGATGTCCCCGTGCTTAAACAATTATGCTTCTTTTAAAATCTTTACAAGGAACTCAATGATGATCATAATAATGCAGTGAAATAAACAAAGGCACATTTAGCATCAGTCACATATATGAGAAAGACAGAGACCAATAGTTCCCGAGGAAACCCATACAGGGAAAAAACCTCCTTTTATTTATATGATAAGTATTATCTACATTCTTTACATTATCATACATATGAGCACCAACTCATTGTGAGGCTACAACCTCTATTTTTGCAAGCTACAACTTGCTAAGAGCACCGAATCTCTGTTTCTCTAGCACCCACTAAAAGGAAGCACCAACTAGAAGGAAGCACTAACTCCCTGGTTTCTCTAGCACCAACTAGAAGGAAGCACCAACTCTCTGTGTTCAATCACCCACTTGAACCTTTGAGGACACCAGTCCTCCATAGCACCTCCCAACCACCCTGATTAATAAATTCTTTGTTACTAAAACTCTACAGCGATATAAAATAATTCAATGGCTTACTAGCCCTGTTGTTGTTCTGTTATGCTGCTCTACCCTGTCTGCATCAGTGTCTTCTGCATGCCACTTGCACTTTCTGTTTTTCTGCCTTTTATACTCTCTGCACCATATCCCTTTGATGAATTCCTCTACCATGCATCTACTCCTACGCTCTGCCTCCTTGATCACACATGAATCCACCACCATGAAAACAACCCTCTCGTCTTTGTTCATCATTCTTATATGTACCTGTGCTCCTTGTGCATGCAATATTCGCAATGCCTCTGCATGCACACTCCGTGCCAAATTCCTCCACAACTTGAGTGCTCTGTCTGATCATCATCATGACTCTTCAGCTTCTTTGGTCATTTTCCACCATGCATCCAGCATCACTGGGTGTTCTGTTGAGATTTCTCAACCTCTCTAGTAGTTGAGACTCCTCGTCTTCTTTGGCGCAATCGAGCTTATGCCTTCCTAAGTTTGGGGCGCAAATGCACCTTTTGGATATGCAGCGAGCAAATCTGGACGACCATAATCTATGCTCCCAGATCTATGGTCGGGATTGGATTCCGGAGCCCCATTGCCATTCTACCTTTAAGTGGAAGGGG
Organism: Picea mariana; assembly: GCA_032191745.1. Classification (NCBI taxonomy): domain Eukaryota; kingdom Viridiplantae; phylum Streptophyta; class Pinopsida; order Pinales; family Pinaceae; genus Picea; species Picea mariana. Next base: position 1,706 of record JASDQU010384579.1, on the reverse strand, counting down.
GGGTCTAGAATTGGGCACGCATCTCTCGAGCAGCCAGGATTAGAGCACCTAGATCAACGATGCTCATGCGATTCCAGACCCCCTTTGCCATCCTACCTTTAATAAAAGGGGGTGGGTCTGGAAAGGTGGGGTATTGATGAAGGGCCCCATTCCTGTCGTGTCACCTTTTGTATCGTTCTCCACCTGACCGTGCGATAAGTCTCGTTTAATTTATCCCCTCCTCATCCTCCAACATCTGTCCATCTCCCAATTTCTGAAACTCTGAAGTGGTGTAAATCTGTTGAGGTCACACATGGATTGACACGTGTTGAATACTACCACGTGTCACTCTGATTCGTGACTTACATGTGCCTGAAATGTTGAATCAGTCTGACACTTGTTATTACATGGTTGTGCCACGTGTTCCTAGCTAACGTGGTATGTTGACATGAGTCAGATCGATGGTCCAGATCACATCTTGATCTGACGGTTCAGATTCAGTCGAGATTTCACACATCACGATTTTGACACTCTTGTCGTTCAGTGTTTTTGTCACTTCAAACTCCCGATCCATGAAATTCCGTAATGGAGTCGTATCAATGGTCCAGATCACATCTTGATCTGACGGTTGCAATTACGTTGTTATTTTTCATATTGCTATATCAGGATTCTTGATGTTAATATTCTTTGACATCTCCAACACTCGATCCTCAAAACCCCGAAATGGTCTTGGATTAACGGTCCAGATCTGATCTTGATTCAACGGCTACGATTGAATCGTGATTTCGCATATCGCAATTTCAACATTCTTGTTGCATTGTTTTCTTGTCTCTCCATGTCGCTATTTGTGAAACTCCGATATGGAGTTGGATCAATGGTCCAGATCTGATCTTGATTCAATGACTACGATTGAATCGCGATTTCAACATTCTTGTTGCATTGTTTTCTTGTCTCTCCATGTCACAATTCATGAAACTCTGATATGGAGTTAGATCAACGGTCCAGATTTGATTTTGATTCAACGGTTGTGGTTAAGTCACAATTTTTCATATCGCGATTTCGAGAGGTTAGGGAACCCCATTCCTTTGACTCTCTAGTCAGCGAAATGTTGATCTGTGTCCATGTGTCTTACCTGAAGATGGATGGTCCTCCTTCTTTCGAGATTTTGTGAGCCCTCTACTCCTTGCACTTTAAAGAACGTGTAGTTTCTCCTCGATCCAACGGTGGTCGGACCCTGCACTCAGATCTAACGACCGAGATCTATTCTCCATATCTGTGCGCTCCTCTTGTCTACATTGAGATCTGACAGTCATTGGGAATTTGAGATGGGATCCAATGATCAATGACGCTTGTCCTCCGAGGTTACGCATCCTCCTTACTTGGAAGAATTTCTAAGTGTCTAAGGCCTCGAACTTTGATCCACTGTGATCCTAAGTACGCTATCTCCTTTGAGCTTTAGTCATGAGTTAACCCCATCCCTGGTGCGCACCTACACACTGCATTCGACTCTGCGCTAATACCTTCTGAGCCTACTTTGTTCCTATTTTTCCATCGATGCACACTCTGATCCTGCCATCAATGACAAGCACATACTACTTATAAAGCATGCCAACCATCCTCTGCACTATCTCTTCTGATCTTATCGAGCTTTCTCTACAACATCTTCCCAACCTACTTTTGATGCCTGTCTATTACATTTCCTATACTCATGCCATATTCACTGTTGT
>JASDQU010384577.1:0-11057 GCA_032191745.1 Picea mariana | reverse complement strand
CCTTTGGTTTTGGAGATTGAAGATTTTCAAAAAACTGTTTTGGATGTTGGAAACTGTAGGACTGAATCTGAGTATTCAAGAGTTCAATATCCTTTTCAAGTCTTTCAGTAAACAACTCGAGAACACAAATTTTAACTTCGGGAGAAAAGTTTCTCAATTTCCAATAGTGAAACATGGTTGTTAACAAAACTTCATCAATTTGAAAATCTGCTAATTCATCCTTGAATTCTTTTATAGCTTCACAAGATATAGGATTTTCCACATACTCTGTCATCTTGAATCATCATCAATGCTCTAAAATCTAGATTCTTCGACAGTGAAGTCGCTTGTGAACTTTGAAGCTCGAGATCTTGAACAATGGAGCCACCAGGTGAATGGTACAACCTTCCTGTGTTTGGCTTCTGTTCACCATCAGAATTCAAATCCAAACTTGATATATTTTCCTGGAGAACTTGAAATCTCGTTCCCCAGTATGGTCGTCAAAATGTTATCACTCTGTAATTTCTCAGGCTGAGGGAGAAATTGACAGAGGTAATTGTTTCAACCGCTTGGAGTCTTGGATATAGCCCTCCAAGACTCAGAGAGGGCTCTCTCTGTATGATTTATCTTGGTTTGGAGTGGCATATTAGGCTAGTTATGAGGGATCTGAGTTTTTGGTTTTTAAATGGTTGGTTTGGGACCACAAAGAGGGCCATTGGGCAAATGGGGTCCTCGCTTAAATATATGATTCACTCTCAGATCTAGACAAAACTCTTACATAGGCCAAGGTAGTGGAAATGTTGGATTGAATTAAGTTTGAATGATATCAAATGGGGAAGAAATACGGGAGGAAAAAGCAAAGCAAAGGCACAGTTAAGAATTCCTAAACTGAGCTTTTAGAAGAGAAACATAAAGATTATCAAGAACCAGATGCAGAGTATTTCTCCAATAAATTCTTCTCTATTAATTTTCCTTGACATTAAGAACTTGAAAACAAATGAAATGATAATTGGAAAAACACTTAATAGAGTAAGGAAACGCCACCAACATCTTGACACAAGAATCCTGTCAACAACTTGCCTATTACTGATCGATCATTTCGAGATTACAGAAAAAAGATTTCTGGAATGGCAAAGCCCATAGTCCAACAAAGAAAACTACTTCCTCTCAGGTCGAACCCCCCCTATTACAACAAAACAACCTTTTTTATAAATGAAACAGTCCCTCTACTCATATATTCGCTGGCCAATAAATTCTAATAGAAAAAAAAAAAAAACCAAGAATACCAAAAATAAATCGTTTAAAGCTCGGATTGTTATAGATTTGTTGGAGTCGAATCTTCTTAGATTGGGAATGCTTGAAACTGTCATTTTCCACTTGGATAAGTTCCTTCTTGAAAGATGCATGATTTTATGCTTTGATTGTTAAGTTTATGCCTTGAAATCTGGAATTGATTTGTATTTGCCGAGTTTTTTCCTTTAGAGCCTGGAATTGCTCTGCCAGCTGTGACTGCTTCATAAAATTGATGACAAGTGTAATAGATTGAAAAATGTGTATAAGGTTAATATTTTGTTCACTGCCAAATGTATCGTGCTCCTTCTTAACAACTCGGACAAATCCCTTTGATCACTGATCTGCTGATTTAAATGCCTCTGCCATCTACTAACGAGATGCTTAAAGGTTGCTTAGCTGTGCTCCTTAAAAACCGGTGATCCTAAAATCATGGGATTAAACAACCCCATCTCCACCAAATTAATTTGGAATCTCCTCCTCAGGCTGTCTAATTTTACCATGCAGCCTCAATAAATTTTGCCTTTAGATTCGGGCGCTTGTCATTCTCAGATTCTTCAAGTAGAAGTCATTGGGCTCCTTGGAACTGTGAGTTGGTTTCCAAAGCAGTGTTTGGTAATGGAACGTGTGGTGGAAAATTATTCTATGGTTAAAGGGAGAATATCAACATTTAATTTTAACTGTCTTTGTAACTCTGCATTTCAAAGCAATCTGCATAATTTTAGGGGCATCGAGACCACCTAATAATGCTCAGAGAATTTTGGCAGTCTCACTATCCACGATGATTAATGAGCTTTAATCTCTAGTAATAAACATCTCCATAAAAACTACGTCTTGCCAAAGGCCATGCTTTGAATAGATTCTCTCTTTGTCTAAGTGCTATACCGAGTTCTCTATCTTCTTCAATAAGCTATGCATGGAGAAGGCACACTCGAGAACTGTTTCATTAATCAGGTCAATTATTTGGTCAGAAAAACGACGATCACTTGTATACATATGCAACAACCTTTACAGCAAGATAGTTTAGAACGGATTCTACCGAACCAATTTCTGCTCCTCGATGATGTGCTCCAACAACAATATAAGCACGGATACGATTGTCTACCACCGCCTGTCAAGAAACCACGTTGCATGCGCTGGGCTGCCAATCCCCTCATCACAAAATCTTGTGTAATAGAATATGATAAGTATCTTTGAAAGTTGGGCACTTGCGCTTGGGCGCTGGCTTGCATGTTTGTTGCTGGCTTGTGAAATGGTGCTTGGTTGGCTTGGTTCAGCTCATGGAATTGGAGATTGGCCCCTAGACTTAGTGGAAATTTTGCCCTGCGTGGCTCGCTAGGCACTTACTAAGATCATGTTGTGGTCTTGTGTAGGTGTTGGAGAGTGGAAAAACACATAAAACAAAACCCAAATTTAGGGTAGAAGCTCAAAAACCATAAAATGCATTGAAAACTAAAGAATCTGCCCCATGATGTGTCCACGGTCTAGAAAAATCGGAAAAATTCCAGAACGCCTGAGAAATGATAGAAATAGAAAGGCCAGGATGATGAATATGAAGATCAGAGAGCCATTTCTTAATCTAGCTACAGGATTTCGGTCGCTAGGGGTACACAAAAATTGGGTTCTAAGTGACCAAAAGATCTCTCTTTCGGTAGCTAACATAACATGAGACTCTACTCTTTAACGACCGAAAACAAAAACTCCTGTGTGATAATAGTTGAGGTGAATTGAGAGATTTCTGCCGCTTTTACATATTTTTTGTGCATCGTAAGAAAAATCATAATGCCTGAAATAGATGATAGTCAGAATATTGACTTCCCTATAGATTATAGGGTCCTAACACAGTCGATGGGGATGCTTGCAATCCTATAGTTGATGAGTCATGTGCCCCTGCGAACATGACCTTCTTAGCCATGAGGTCTATCAAAGTTTCTTTCATGGAATTATCCACTGCACTGTGCTCACCCAACATACACGTGTTACAGAGTAGGATCAATTGATAATGACATCAAATCGACCACTTGGGATTTATTCCCCAAGGGGAGAATGGGGTTGAAAACTGGAAACAAATCGACTATTAGAGAGTAAACCCGATTCTGCTCACATTTTTTTCGTTGATACAAAATCTACCGTGTTGAGGTGCATTCCTCATTCTCCCGCGAAACCCCCTCCAAGTAATGAGGCCATCCTTTTTGATTGGGGTGCACTAACTGGACCTCGTATTCCCTCTCACATTCCTTTCAATATTACAATACAGGTTTGTGGTCAGGACATTCCTCATATGCTGATAGATGAAGGTTCATCCATTAGTATTTTGTCCTCTATTGTTTGGAAATCTTTGGGTTATCCTCGGCTTGTGTCGGTTACCCAGACTCTGTTCTCTTTTAACAGAAGAACCAAACACCCTTTATGGATCCTTCCCCAGTTTCCTGTAACTTTGGGAGGGAAAACTGTCTTTATTGACGTTATGGTAGTCTAGGACCCTTTGGATTTCGATTTACTCTTTGGGAGAGATTATGTATATGCCATGAAAGCTATTGTGTCCACTCTCTTTTGTGTGATATATTTCCATCACGATGGAAGAATGGTGACTATTGATCAACTTTCATTTTTTGGCCCTGACTCGACCATCCACCCAATGACCTCCCGAAATGGTTCTTATATGCAGATGGTATCACCCCTGCCACAGGTCAATTATGTGGAATTATCTCCCATGAATTCAACTTTAGATGACTTGGATCTGGTAGTTGACATGGTGATCTCTTATGTAGGGCTATTGGATCCTGATCTCCTTACCCCTATCACAGGCCTCGACATGTGTTCCTTCCAGAGTGTTTTCCTTCCATCTAGTGAAGATCTCTTGGAAGCCATGACCTATTTTTGTCCCTTGACATGGTGTCCTTCCAAAGCATTATCCTCTTGGAATACATGATCAAGAAGAAGCTAAGAACATAGTTTCCCTCTCTGTGGAAAGCTCATTAAAAAATGAAACATAGGCTATGAGAATAGTTTTCCTCTCTGTAGCAAGCTCGTTAAAAAATGAAACAGAAATCTGGGGATTGACCCTGGATCCTTGAGAATAGTTATTTTACTGTGTCAAGATCATTAAAAAATGAAACAATCACCTCTCCCATCAGGTCAAGTATTTCATAAGATCTTGTAGATATCGAGTCGAGTCTTTCATTAGGTCTCGTATTTGAACCTTCATTTCATCCACCTGTATCCTTTTTCTCCATCTAGTACAGAAATTGGTGACAACCTGAAAAGTCGGTGAATGAATTGAATCTTGGGGGGCATGTCTCCAGCCTTTGATGATCATTCTAGAGTTATGCCACTATCTTTTCAATATGGGGGCAGATTACCAACCATCCATGGGTATCCCAAACTTTGGAATTTACATTGATAATTTACATGCACAGTTTAATTTTGTTTCAAGCTTGTTTGAAAATGAAACCAATACCGAGCTTAGTCTTTGTTCTTTCTCATGCTCGCAAAAACATGAGAATGCAACCAAGTAACCTTTTATCTCTTTTTTGGACTCGAATGGATGCACGAAAAATGAACCCCCTAGAGTCGTCTTTAAGCTCTTTTCAGACTCTCTAAACATGAAAAGATTGCCGAGTAATATTGCTTCCTTTCCCACTCGTTAAAAGGTTTGAAAGGGCGTCTTTCAAGTGATAATTTATCTATTTTTTGGCTTCATGAGACTAACATTACGAAAAATGACCAAACTGGAGTCGTCTTTAAGTTCTTTTCAGACTCTCTAAATATGAAAAATCATTGAGTTTACCTTCTCTGGACTCGTTAAATAATCATACATTGAAGGGCCCATATGGGACTGGACCCTTACTTCTTCTAGTTCGTTAAATAAAGGAAGAGGGAATTACCGAAGGTGATTTATATCAAGCATGTTTTACACTCCTCGAGCTCGTTAAATCAAAAAGAGGTACTCATCGATCTGGATGGGGGAAAAAATTCAAGGAAGCAAGCCAAGCAGTTTTTGGGAACATTACAAGTCACTCTTACAGTCGCTCTTGAACATGACACTTTGTCTTTGCACACATTTTAATCCGCTGAGCCTCTGCACTGAACCAATCTTATGAGTTTATTTACTCCTTTGGGTCACCTAAAGAAATTCATAGTATCCATTGGATCATCATGTTTTGGTCCATGTCATGTTTCTATTGTCGTGCCTCAGTGTTCAAGGGAAGTATCTGCCTTGAGAGTAAACCATAAAAAATATTTTGTTTCAATACCCGTGTCAGTCCATGTTATTTTGATCTACCAAATTACATCTCTATTTCAGTTTCATGTCATTGATGGGGGATACATCAAGGCCCTCCTTTGACGAGTCTATTCCTATCGACTTCAACACATTATCCGGGAACTATACTTAGAAACTAGTTAGTACCTTGGGACCTGCATGCCTCAATGGCAGTCCTCCTCGCATCTGACAGTGGGTTTACATCATTGACCTCTGATCGGATGATTCCATGGATGTTTGACTTCAAATCATCCATTCAAATTCATTGGAATGTACTAGAGTACCTTGGGAATCATTGACATCAATGGTGATTTCCATCGCGCTTGTTAACGGTTTACCTCATTGACCAGTAATCAACTGGTTTCTGCCATGTTCAACATCAGGACATATATTCGCATGGTTAGATTCATACTACATCGGGATCGGTAAGAAATCCCTGGGTTGAGTAATCACTCTGATATGTACTTTATCTAGGTTGCGACAGAGTTTCTTTTGAATATTGACACATATGCTGTCACATAGATCCACTTTGTATTTATCTATGGCTATGTATTATTGTCTCATAGATCCACTGTGTATTCTTTGTGGCTACGATCAGTTCAAGTCATAGGAGTATAGATCCACATTGTATCTTTAGTGGCTATACCCTTTTGTCAATATAATTATGGATCCGCAGTGTATTTTATGGCAGCCATACCTTGAAAGTCTTTATCACCCAATCATAGGTATGTCTGCCTTGGGTTTGAAACATGTCATAATTGTTTTTGATGGTTGTGTGTAGCTTCTACCAGGTTCTCCACATCCATACCTTTGCTCGAAAAATCCTACAAATTACTTCAGTCATCAGTTTCCATCTTTTGACTTTGCACTTTGGGGGACAATCTGTTACACATCAAAATTACTCACTTCAATGATGACCCATTGTCATCATTACTAGTGTCGCAAGTGTCACATTTTTGGTCATAAGTGAAGCAAACATCATACTGTCATATTGCCTATGTCGTGTCTCTAACGACATCATAAGGACACTTAAGACACCTTCAAAGACTGGTTTAAGAAGGAGAAATCATCTGATGAGTAGTACAAAGATTTTTCCATTAATAAAACCACTTAAAAATAAAGTTTGAAGAGTAGTGCTCCTCTACCCACAGTCAGGGAGTGCTAACGCTCCCTAGCCTCCTTTGGGGGAGCGTTGTGGCACTTTGTGACTCCTTCTGGGGGAGCACTAGTATTTTCTGAGAGAATTTTTGGTAGTGCTCCCCTACCCACTGTCAGGGAGTGCCAATGCTCCCTAACCCTCTTTGGGGGAGCGTTGCAACACTTTGTGTACCCTTTTGGGGGAGTTCTAGTCTGTTTGAGGAAATCTTGTGTTGTTGAGGAAAATCAGGGAAAAATCCCCCTCATCTCTGGAGTTAGTTGGATTCGAATTTGAGGTCAAGTCTAGATCTTAGGGAGGATCCAAAACTGATGGAGAAAGATCCTCAACCTATCCCAAGAATATCTAAGGTGGTTGGGCCTCTCCAAGCTTATATAAGGAGGCTTTCTCATGGTGAAAAGGAGATGGAGAAATTGAGAAGCATCAAACTTATGATCTCATAAGGATGGAGACATTGAAGGCATCAAACTTATGATCTCATAAGGGAGATATCATTGAAGCATCATCATTTTGTGTGGATTATTTGAGCAAAGGGTTGGACAAGGAGAGTTGGGAGAGGTTGATGCACCTTCATCAAAGGTCTGTAAATATTCTCCATTGTTCTCATTAATATACATATGTTCTTGGCCTATTTCTTTAAAGGTTGTGTTTGTTCTACATGAACTTGTCTCTATAGATAGATCTGGTTTCAAGCTAATCTTAGTAGAATAGGAAGTTTTGTTCTCTCTTCACTTGTTTTGTAGGACTTATCGATGAGCTTGGGGATCAAAGCTTGACTAGGACTATGCGAGGACAAACATCATTTAAAAGGTACACCTTTCTTTCTCTTCTATATACTTTAGTTTAACTAGGTTTAAAAGGATGTCAGTGACCAACGTTAGCACCCTTTCTGTCTTGGTCTTAGGAGTCTAGAGCCCAAGAGGGAATCCACTTGTTCGTAGGGGGATTCTCTTGTAACAACATGCTCGATATTGGATATCTCATGTAGGCATACAAATACTCATGGTAATTCAACATATGGAGAAGTATCAATAGGCACAACGCGATAGCAATGAATTCTCTGTGGGATCAGATACTCACAATTCACAAAATTTTTCTCAGTGCAACATTCGACGGGATAAATAGACATCGTCATAATGGATTCCTCCAACGGACAATAATGCCTCAATCAATGCAATTCCATTCGTTATGGCGCAGTCTCAATGGTCCAGTGGCGAGCTTTATGGCCATAAATACATTTCTGTCTGTTCTGGAGCATCGTTCTAATGGTTGGGATGCCTCCAATGGTCATATTTCTTCGCCATGGCAAAGTGCCAATCTGCATTTCTTTGCTATTCCGTCGAAGTTCAAATTTTGCAAGTTTTCCTTCTGCGAAGTCCTCTCTAGAACTTACTGCAATTTTTCTAACTTTTCTTTCTTCTTGCTAAGCTTTCTATCTTTATTTCCTATGATTTGCGTCTCTGGATTCCTCTTTCCATTCTTTTTCTTATATCTTCTTAGCATAGCAACTTTGCACTGCTGAGGGTCTTTTAAAGAGTTTGAGGGTAATACTCCTTCTGCTACTATTTCTGGAGTAGGTGCTTTTCTCTTCTGCATGGATAATTTTTTTAAGCCTTCCTATGTTCTTTTGGCTTCGACATCCAGGTCTCTGGCCCTCAGTTTCTTTGACTTGTCCTCCTGTTCTTCTAGTAAGTGCGCTATTCTCCTAGCCATGAAATCCCTTAGTTCTTGATTTTTCTGTTCTAGATCTTCCTCTTCTTGTTTCCTTCATATCTGATCTTTCTCAATCTAGGTTCTTCCTAGAAAAAGACCAAATGGGGTGCTATTCTCAATAAAATTAAAGACCTTATATTCTTCTTCCGTCGATGCTCCATGAGAAATCATAGGTGTCTGGGTAAGTCTTCCACATAGGGTTATCCATTTTCCTTTAAACAGTGCTATTCCTCCCATTGAAGGAACCATTGCAGGCTTTCCCAAAATTCCCCAAGTTCTTTCTGTCATAATATTCACCTGTGTTTCCTCATCTAGAACACAGTCTATGTCAAAAACTCCCATTCTTGTTTCTATGCACTCCTTCTCTTTTAAGATCTCTGATAAGTTGATGTCTCGATGATCATTCAGTGTTTCTTTCATCTGCAATAATATAGTCTCTGATTCTTTCTGGTGTTCTAGTATATTCTTAGTCTCTTGGTTTTTCTCAAGGTTCTCTTGTTTTACATTCATCTTTTCAATTTTAGCAATCATTCTAGGGAAATCCAAAACCTCATGATCCATAGTTTTACAACAAATACAACTAGGACCTTTACTAGGGAATTCCTTAGCAAGATGTCCCGGTCTTCTGCAAATATAACAAAGAGTTAATCCTCTCTTTATTTTAAATGACCCCCAACCTTTGTTGTACTACGCACTTGGATCACAGTAAATAACCTTCAAAAAATTCTTTATAGGGTCCTGCATCCATTTGTTAGTCCAAACATTCTTTCCATGCATAGGAATAACATATCTTTCACTATTTCTATCAGATCTATTCATATCATATCTTCTTTCTTCTAGCTGTGCCCTAGTTTTAAGACTAGGACAAAATCTATCAAATATACCTAGATCCATTCTTCCGAAACAAAATTTTTCACTTATCTTACCTTTATTAGAGCACAAAGATTTAATATCTTACCTCTTTTCTTCAGATCTGATTCCTTTCTTAGCACAGATCTTCGCAAGTCAAGTAGAATACTGCACACTACAGCAGCAGATCTACACACATAGCTTTCTCTTTTCTTCAGTTCCCAGCAATCACGGTTTTAGTCCGAGCAACAGAAGCATTTGTTGGCATAGGGGCAGACCGGGGTTCAATGCTTCAAAAATGCACCAACAAAACCCTGACTATTGGCCCTTTCGACAACACCTGCGAAGTAGATGAAGTCTCACCTGAGGTAGAGGCGGGGGTGGTTGCAGGACTCAAGTGTCTGCAACCTAGCTGTGACACAGATATGTGATCACAGTAGTTACCAGCGCACTTAACAATTAACATTCATTAATATTTATGCCTTATCCACATCGCAGGAGAAAACCCTAATTACAGAACAACATAGTATTCAACAAGATCTAACACATTCAAGCACTTAGCACATAGAAATAGATCAGATCTATCATTCATTCACATCACTAAGCACTAAGCTACTATTATCATATGCATTTAACATATATTAATGCACTAAGCATAAATCACATCAATAACATAACAACCATAATGCACAAAGAAGCCACACCACAAGATATACGTGGTTCACTCCAGTGTGGGGCTACATCCACCAACTCTTCTTCTTCTTTATTATCTTCTGTTAATATTCGTACATCCACAAAGCTTCAGAACCCACTCCGCATAGAACAAGAGATCTGCGCGCACTTTGTTATATTCTCCTTCCCTGAGATAGGTACCATCACAAAGCCTTCTCACAGTCTGCACATAAGCTTCTTACAATCACTTGCACTTATCTTTGCAAGTATTGACACAATATGCACAAATCATCTAGATCCGCACTAAGCCGATTCTACTAGGTATCTTCACTTATATTCATCTTTTCTTACATTGCCTAGATATATATTTATACATTACAAATGGGGCCTAAACATGGGTAAACCCATGGGTCGACATCCCATACCTGTTACATAAACCCTAAACCCAAAAATCCCACAGAAGGGGGCGAGATCCTGTGATCTCCGCTTAGCCTTGCGCTCCGTCTTCGACCAACTTGTCGAAGTCCCAAAATGGTCAAACATGACCAAGGTTCTTCCAAAACTTGGTCAATGGCCAACATACATACATGATGGATATTCAAAGAAAACTCAAGCTGCATGGTGAATACACATGTGAAATAAAAGTAGATTTGCATGACGCAAATAGACTATGGGATCCAGGTGGAGAAAACTTGACAAAAGTAATGAATGTTGATTAAAATATTTAGATAATTTTAGATGACAGTCTCAAATTCAAATCAACTTACCACTTCCAAACCTACAAAAAAAGAGAAGTGGTTGATAGAAGAATGGATAATATCTTGAAGAACCTAGAATTTCATTCAAAGATGAAGCAACTGATTCGAGACAACATGAAGAAGTACAAGAAAAAGATGGATGATGAATAAATTGCAACAATTAGGAAAGGGTTGCAATTGAAAGTGAAGTAACAATACATCTAGTGTAGTGTCCCCAAGGCCGAGCCCCGTTGCAGATCATGTAATATGCAAAGAATTGTAAATATGTTCTATAGGCTGGTGAGCCAAGTTTTGAATAAGCTGTAGGCTTATGAGTTTTGTTAGGCCAGGGAGCCTAAGTGTTGAAGGCCAGGAGCCTGTTGATGTAATTATATGT
>JASDQU010384573.1:0-11167 GCA_032191745.1 Picea mariana | reverse complement strand
ACCCAAACCTTTGTGCTACGGGTCTTTCTTCAAGGGTTGACATCAATGACAACCAACCTTAATCAACAAAGGCCTCTTCCCATGAACTTAGTACAACTATGCCTTATCTATCCCTTTTGAAGTATTTGATGGTGGTAATGTGAATATGGAAGATGGAGAGGATAAATACTCTTACCATGAACTTAGTACAACTATGCCTTATCTACCTTTTTCATGAAATAAATGAAATGTTGTAGCATATGTATATCATGCCATGTCTTATTCTATTTCATCTTCATTTTGTATTAGTATAGAACCTTCTTGTTCAAGTGACCCTTTAGTTGAGATTCTTGGTGTTAGTGGCTTTCACCATTGTCTTGAAGACATCTCTTATACCATGGTGGATGCTAGTCCATATATATAATTTGATTTCACTAATTTATCTCAAGTTGATGGTTGCTTGAAGTATGAGTCCAGGGAGGCTTACCAAGACAATGGGGCACTTCGGTCTACATCGATGGCTATGTCAATCCCTCATTCTTTTGGCCTCTCTTCAAGGATTAACAAGAATATAAACACAATGATTCTCTCACCAAGCACACTTCATATAGATTTTATGCATGGTCCTCATTTGGCTTAGGATTATATGGATGGCTACATTGGAATTATGACTTTACATAGTTCATTTTTTAGCCAATGTAATGTAGGATAGGAGTAGGATAGAATAGGCTAGTCTTTTTTCTTTGCATAGTATTAGCTTTGCTTTCTAGTTTTTAATTAATTTTATATTTTCCTTTTGTTTTTATTACTGCTAACTGAACAATACATGGAATTATCAATAGAGGCGAGGAGAAATAGAAGAATTTCCTACTATTTTTACTCTTGAACAGATTTTTGAATTTAATTTTGATATGGGATATTTCAATCTCAAGAATTCACGTGTTGGGGTAATTTTCAGATCACCGATTCTATGCATGTTCACCATGTCAAATCTTTCTCAAGCATTTTGTCATCTTACAAGTGGGTATTTTAATTTAAAGAATACTAATTGGTCCCTCTTGTGGTGAAAATGGACACTCATATTGTCCCATATTCATCTCTACATTATTCTAATTGGAAAAGTTTGCTTGATTGAGATTATTTTAAGTTCTTATTTTCTCATCGCATACACAACGAATGGAAGTTTTGAATATTAATTTTTGCCCATCTAAAATTAAACCCACTTCAACTCCTTTTAATTTCTTTGGGTGATTATTTGTTCATGGGTTAGAGATATTCAAATGATTGCTTACCCATTCACTATTTTCTTTTATTACTTTCCGCTAGCATGATTTTTTGTATAGACTTCTCTTAGCATAGTGAGCTTGGCTGATTTTTTTTTTGAGTTATTTTCTTACAACACCTTTAGTTTTAATTTATGGACTTTGGTTTTGCACATCTTGTGCTCTACCTAGACAATATTTCAAGGATGAGTTTGGTTATTAATATTGTAGCTTGTTTAATTCACTTTTCTTCTTATACACAACAGAAAGAGATATTTTTAGGGTTTCCTAGAAACATGTTTTGACACTGTAGACAACACTATTATATCAATCCTCTTGTTGGAATATCTTTCAAAAATTTCTTGAGAATCAATCATTTCATTTACTAATCTCAATGGCTAGTTGAAAATTTAGTCCTAGTCCTATCAATTTTGACAATTTCGGACATGATATTTTCTCGGAAAGTATCTCTCTATCCTTTGTATGTCATGATTTTAACTCACTCATTTTGTTCGCATTCCTGAATGATATGATTTTTATCATGGCTTAATTATGTCTCACTTACCTCATCATGTAGAAACCATCCAAATGCTTGGGGGTTGTAAATACTTTGGTGGAAAATGTCAGTGCAACTTTTAAGATTCTAAATTTTGTGTTTTCAAAATCTATGTTGACTTTAACCATGGTATTTAAATATGGTGGGTTGTAACTCATTAATATTTTGGGCCTCACATTCTTTAACATTCCAAGAATTTGAAACAATAACACCGAAATTGTTCAAGTTTATTCATATCTTGGAAAGATTGAAAGATAATCATGTATGGGTCATTTTAATGTAATATCTTTTGCTCATTACAGGTTTGTTTCTACCCATTAGAGAGACAGGTCACACATTCATCAACATTTTGTTTCCTCATATTCTATGAAATATGTAAGCTCAAGGAAGTGAAATTTCTAGTTTCTCAACTTGAAAAAAATCTTGAAACTTTATGATGTCAGTCTTATGGATTTCCCCAACATGTCAAACTTATCATCTATTAGAAATCATATATTGCTCACTTCATTCATCTATGATTTCTAATTATGTCTTTCATTTATGATGGGGGAGTCAATCCATCTTGGCTATGATCTGAGATTACTTGAACCTTTCTAGAGTGTCTTAATTGCTCCCATTTACATCGTAATTTCCTCTTGCCTCTCACATGGTTGAAGATGATCATACGAGTGTTTCACATCATTATCATTAATAACCAGAGGAAATACACACATTGGTGTGCAATGTTGAGGATTTGTTGAATAAAATTTGTATTTATCTTGTAAGCATGATAAAGGTTGTTGATGGCCAGGTATCTTCAGAGCATGGATGGAATTCAAGTTTTATTGTTGTAATTGATTATGATTTCTGGAACAAGACAAAGTGTCTAGGGGATCCAAATCTCACAACAATCAATGACACTAAGTCTCATGTCGAAGGAAATATTGTGCAAAAATGCATGGTTCTTATCTCTTAGGAAGAAGGTTGTGATATTTGGCTCAATGGACGAAAAAAAAAACACTTGAATGATTGTACTATCATTATGTTTTTATATGAGTTTTATGACAGCCAATACAGTTCAATTTTACATTAGCTTAGCGTGATTTTCTTAGGATTAGTTTTAATTTTTCTTTTTAGTTTAATTTCATTTTAATAAGTTAGTCATTTAGAGGAATTTTTTTTTCCCAAACTGTTTAATAGTTGATCATACCATTCTCTTTTGATATACGGGTTGGGAAATGGCTTGTGCAACCCGTAGCTAAGGATTTTTCTTTAATGAAGGCAACTTATGGAATTGTTAATCTAAACTTGGTTGCTCATATCTCTTTCCGACATTTTTTAATCAACCAATATTGTCACCAACTCAATAACTAATCACAAATATAGTCTTATTCATGTATTCCCATGTTGATTTCTGATCTAGTTGATATTTGGAGTCTTTTTCATTCAATCAAGATTATTTTTTATGACCTTCGTAGTTGTGATTTTTCCTCTCTACTTTAGCAGATTGAATTATTTTGATCTTTGAGGTTAATGATTGTCTTCTATGGCAGGAAAAAGGTGATACTTTGGTGAAAGATATTCCATGAAATTTTTGTTGTTAAAAAAAATAATTGTTTTCAAGTGTGCAAAATGCTTGCTTATGTTAAGAAATATTGAGAGCTTATGGGTTTGTGGAATGTTTCATGTAATTGAATTTAACAAATTGTTTTGACTGAGCATCTCCATTAACCCATTCTGCTAGATTCTTGAAGGATTGTTTTGTTGCACTAAATGAAAGGAAAATTGTATGTGTTAGTTGGATTGGAGGATTGTGTTGCAAATCTTTTCCACTAGATTATCAATTCTCATAATCTCGATTGTTTTTCATTTCAGATCTTTACCCTAGGGATTTTTCTAATGGGCTTGATGTTGAATGGTTAACATTTCTTGAATGATTATTGCCTTTGGCTTAATTTTCAATCTTTCACTATTACTACCCTAGATTTATTACTTGTTGTTGGGTTCTCTTCTTATTTTTCAGTCAATTTTCATTTATTTAATTTATGACTGATATTCTAGCTTTATGCTTCTTTTAGTTCTTTTTCCATGAATTGGCTTCGGTTTTACTGCTCACTTATTGTATAGATTGATTCCCCCTTGTAATTTGAATGCCAATATGTTCCCTCAGCTGATTTTATTTCTTAGTCTACCTTGAGGATTACTCTTTAAATTTGAGTGAGAGGTTGGTCCAATTCTAGTCACATACTGAAGAAATTTTTTACAAGTCATAAGATGCATGGGATTCTCTATCTAAATGAATATTCATGAAGTTATTAGCTTTAGATATGGACTGATAATTAAGGTGGAACACATGTGTCTACTAAACATACCATGATAATCCATAAGTATAGAAAAGTGTCTATCTACCCTTTTCGTTGAGCTCCATTCACTTCATATTAAAAGATGGCTCATACTATGAGGTTTTTGTGGAGACCTGTGGGTTAAACTAAAATGCATAACATCTACTCAACAACTCTCGTATCACCCCGCTTCCCTCACACCCTATGTGCATATGCATATCTACATATAAAATCTAAAAGGTTGGGCATATTTTGAAATAAAAAGAAAGTTGAAAGCATTATTAATAGTGTGGGAAGTACAAGTAAACCCGTCATGGCTACGGACGCCTATAGTGGGGATATGTTTGTATGGTATCCAGGCAACTTCGTCGGGGCTATGGACGTTCATTGGCAGTGAAGCAATGTCAAAAAAGAGAGACGGGGAACACTTATGTAGATGTTTACTTGTTATAAAAAGTGAAAACCCATGGTTAAACCAAAGTCGATGTGAAGTGTGTAGTCAATCAAAGAATTTACCTCACTAATTGGCTCTTGGAAAAGGGTGTGTTAGATTAAAAGTACTAGAAATGTTGGGTTATATCTTTTAGAAATTTGGCATCATTTTGGTACCCATGATTATTGGAAATTGTCTACGGCTTGTTGAGATTATCTTTAAAATTTAGATATGAAGTAAAGGCCTTAGACTTCAACTGACAGAGATAACTGGTTCTTCCACTGTGTCACCATTTGTTGAGGCCACAACAACCCCCCTTTAATTTTTCTTTTAAAAGTGAAAGGGAAGGGGCCCACTACTAAAATTTCATCCATAATGCCTAATGCCCTACTTCTTGAACTTGATGTTAATTCTTTATCTACATTAAGGGAGTTGGGGGTTTGATCTTGATTGATGATTGTCTTGGATGAGTTTGTTTTTGGAGGATTTTCAGAATGGTTTATCTTAAATTCCACATCCTCTTGTGTGAATGTTGTGCTTAATGTCTTCATCTTTAAGCTCTCCCATGTTGATTACACTCTTTGGTTTCAAACTCTACGTTCGAATTCTAAAATCACTAATCCTTCTTTTGAGTTGAGACTTGACACATATAGTTTTTAGGACATTTATCTACAACCACCCATAATTATCTTTTATAAGTTTGCTTGAAGGTAGGGAATACAATGTTTATAGTGTATTGGCAAGTGTCCTTTTAATCACATAACTGATCTCATAATTTATGTGGTTTTAGGAAAACATTTGCAAAGCCACTTCATTTACGTGACCACTCCAGCCTTGAAATGGATGTGGGGGAATCCCTTGATCCTTATCCAAAACCTTGACCTTGATCCTTACCAGGATTCCCCTTAATGGGAAGCGAATTACCTTGGTTTACAATTTCCTTGAGGTCCGAAGCTCCCGAGGCTATAAGATCCACCTTTCCCATAGGCCTATCCTCGAGCATCTTCATATTGATCTCTACTAGGTTCCTCTTTCGGCCTTCCTTC
Organism: Picea mariana; assembly: GCA_032191745.1. NCBI lineage: Eukaryota > Viridiplantae > Streptophyta > Pinopsida > Pinales > Pinaceae > Picea > Picea mariana. The sequence goes on along the minus strand of JASDQU010384573.1, from coordinate 5,570 downwards.
TCTCTGAAAACCCAAGCCAAAGTATTATTGAGCTTCATGGATGTAGGTCCTTGTCATGTCATTTCCCAATGTCTACTCGTTATTTGTCATAATCATCTTCATGCAATGTGGCTCAGTGTAAGAACCCATTCCTTGATCTGATTGTATTCCTTCTCCTTGCAAACTTATCAAGTCTACCCTATTAGATGTTCAACTTGAATAGATCGACATGTCTCCTACATTTGGTTGGTGTCGAACTCCTTTCATCATCAGAGTCGTTATTTGTGACATTGATCTATCGCATGACATGTCGTCTTCTTCCCCTTGGTCTCTTTCCATTCATCACATATTAATCTTAGTGTTCTTGATTGCCATATGACCTAGCTACCCGCCCTGACACCTGGTTACTCGAGCCTACCTGATGTAACTTATTCCTAATTTCGGTCCCTAGGTTCGGAACCAAGACGCGCATGGAACCCTTACCTATGTGTAACTTGGCCTTGTTTTCCTAATTTGTATTTTTTTTTGTATATATTTTGTATATTTTTATTTTTATTTATTTGTTTCTTTTTATTTTTGCTTATTTATTATTTTTGTAATGATTTATTTCCATTTGTATTTTACCCTTGGTTTTGCAAAACCACATGGTTTGATTGCACATGGTAATTACCCATGGTTTTTTATTCTTTATGGTTTTCCCTATAGTTACTCTAGAAATTTATTTTTACATGGGGTAAATAAAGTTCACTTTAAAATTGTTTTTTACATGGGTCAAATATGTTTTTACATGGATAAAGTATTTGGTTTATATCAATAAACTATTTGTTATATGATGTATTTTTCCTAAGACCTAATGTATAATATGTACATTCTCATTTTTCTCATATATATATCTTCTGATTACTGGGTTCTATATATTCATTTTATTTTTCTCATTTAATCTAGTTTTTAATTTTATATTTTTATTTTTTCCCTCACTCATTAAAATTCAACGTAATATTTCATGAGACCTCTCCCTAGGTTTCTCCCCATTGGTCCTCACCTTCATTTCATGGTAAATTCCATGGGGAATTATCGTTAAGACAACCTTCCTTATTTCTATAAATCCCTTCATCCCCTCCTGAATGCCTTGGAATGACATTGCAATTTTTATTATCATAACCCATGGCTCACGCTTTCAGAATGTAATATTATTTTATAATATATTAAAACTTAGGCTTTGAAAAATTTTCCCATCAGGAAGTCCTCTTTGGGATTAAACCATCAGAATTTACCATGATAAGTGTGGAACAGTGTTGTCATCTCAAAGACAAAAGAACCCCTGGAATATTGACAGTGGATGCTCCAAACACATGACATGAGACAAAAGTAAGTTTCTGTCTCTAAGTGAAAGAAAATCAGGAAATGTAACCTTTGGAAATGATGCTCCTAGTAAAATCAAGGGTAAAGGGATGGTGAGTTTGATTAATGGTAAAGGAAAATCCCTAGATGTTCTGCTTGTGGATGGGCTGAAACATAATTTGCTCAGTGTAAGTCAAATGTGTGACAGAGGATGTGAAGTGGTGTTCACTTCCAAGGATTGCAAGATAAAGTCTGTAAACTCAGGACAAGTGGTGGCTAAAGGCATAAGGAAAGATAATAATGTATATGTGCTGAAAAAAGATAGAGAAGAGTGTCATCTAAGAAAACTTGATGAAATCTGGTTATGGCATAAGAGACTTGGACATATAAACTTTGACCACTTAATCAAGCTCAAAAATCTTGAGGCAGTAAAAGATCTTCCAAGAATATCAAAGACACAAGACTCTATGTGTAAACCCTGCCAAGTAGGAAAGCTAACAAGGACTCAATTTAAATCCAAGAGCTCTACTTCAACAGAGAAACCACTTCAATTAATTCATATGGATTTATGAGGACCATCAAGACAGGAAGGCACGAGGAAGGAAAACTACTTTATGTTGATCATTGACGATTACTCTAGACTTACTTGGGTTGCTTTTCTCAAAGAAAAATCTGAAGCATTTGAGAAATTTAAAATATTTAAGGCTTTAACTAAGAATCAAACAGGTAAGAGGTTAAAGACAGTAAGATCAGATAGAGGAGGAGAATTTATGTCAAGTGATTTTAAGGAATTATGTGATAAAAATGGGATCAAGAGAGAATACACAATCCCAATAACTCCACAACAAAATGGAGTAGTTGAAAGGAAAAACAAAACCATGCAGCAAATGGCCAAGTCAATGATGAATGAGAAGAACATTGGTCAAACCTTCTGGGTAGAAGCAATACACACAACAGTCCATGTTCTTAACAAAGTCCACCTCATACCACACAGTGAAAAGACACATTATGAACTATGGTATGAAAGACCTGCTTCAATCAAACACTTCAAAGTCTTTGGGAGTAAGTGCTACATAAAAAATAATAGTGAGAACCTTGGCAAGTATGATGACAGGGATGATGAAGGCATCTTCTTAGGGTATGCTACAAGTAGTAAAGGATACATATGTTATAATAAGAGGCTACATAAATTGGTTGACTATATTGACATAAAAGTTGATGAAGGGATTCCAGTAAGAGAGGTGAACAATACTGAATCAACAACAGAGGATATAGATGAAGTTGAAGTTGAACAGGTCCAAGAATCAGAACAAGAAGACTCTGAGTCAGATGGAGAGGCAAATACTCAGGCAAACTCAAATCAACAGAGAACATCAAATTCTTCCTCCAGAATTACTCAAAAGAATCATCATGTAAGTAAGATAATTGGTGAAAAAGACAAAGGTGTACAAACCAGGAGAAGGATAATCAAAAACACTGAGCAATCACATATAGCCTTCATATCCATGGTGGAACCAAAGAACTTCGATGAGGCCGGTAAAAACATAAATTGGTTAAAATCAATGAATGAGGAACTGGACCAGATTGAAAAGAATGACACTTGGGAACTCGTTCCTAGGCCAGCAGATAAAAATGTAATAGGAACAAAATGGGTCTACAAAAATAAGATGAATGAGCAAGGAAATATTGTAATAAATAAAGCTAGATTGGTCTTCAAAGGATACGCTCAAATAGAAGGACTGGACTTTGATGAAACATTTGTGCCTGTAGCAAGATTAGAATCTATTAGAATGTTTCTTCCCTATGTTTGTCATAAGAAGTTTAAAGTCTATCAAATGGATGTCAAGTCAGATTTTCTATATGGAGATCTAAAAGAAGAAGTCTATATGGAACAACCAGAGGGTTTCCAATTGTCAGATAACCCTGACTTTGTCTACAAGCTGAAGAAAACCTTATATGGGTTGAAACAAGATCCTCATGCCTAGTATCACAGACTGGATACATATCTTCAAGATAAAGGGTTTAAGAGAGGAACAGTTAAAAACAATCTATATATCAAAATAGAGGGTAATGATTTGCTCATTGTGTTGATCTATGTAGATGACACCATCTTCGGTAGTAATAATGCTTCACTAGTAAAATGGTTTGCTTCTGCCATGCAGTCTGAATTTGAAATGTCTATGATAGGGGAACTGTCATTTTTCTTGGCCTACAAATTACTCAGAGGTCTGAAGGAATATTTCTTTCTCAAGAAAAATATCTAAGGGAAATGTTGAAAAGGTTTCAAATGGAAGATTCTAAACCTATGAGCACACCTATGGTCACTGGATGTAAGTTAAGCAAGGATGATGACTCACCTGATGTTGATCAGAGTTCATATAGGTCTATGATAGGCAACCTATTGTACATAATAACATCTCGTCCAAACATAATGCATGTTGTTGGAATCGTAGGAAGGTATCAAGCCGCACCCAAATAGATTCATTTGTTAATTGTCAAAAGGATATTCAAATGCCTAAAAGGAACAATGGACTATGGCCTATGGTATCCTAGGAATCAAAATTTTCAACTATCAATCTATTCAGATGTTGATTGGGCTAACTACGTGGATGAAAGGAAAAGAACGAGTGGAGGTGCATTCTTCTTGGGAGATTATCTTGTATCATGGTTGAGCAAGAAGCAAGGTTCCATTTCCTTATCAACTACAAAAGTTGAATACATTGCAGCTGCCACATGTTGTACCCAAGTTTTTTGGATGATTCAGACACTTGCAGACTTGGAGGTCAAATATATTGCACCAATCCTAATCCATTGTGATAATACCAGTGCAATTAGTGTATCCAAAAATCTTGTCTTTCACTCCAAGACCAAGCATATACCCATCAAGTATCACTTCTTGAGGGAACAAGTAACCAAATCTATGGTTTATGTGCATTGTATTCCATCCAAAGATCAGATTGTTGATATCTTCACTAAACCGCTTGCACAAGCTCAATTTGAGTATCTACGCCAGAAGTTGGGCATGACCCCATTATCAACTTAAGAGAGTCCATTATGTAAGGGGGAATATGTGTTGGTTGAATATCTGATACCTCCGAAAAATACTGCAACAACTCAGGGGGAGCATGTTTTCTTTGACATTGATGTCAAAGGGGGAGAAAAGGTGTGGATGCTACAGTTGGAGGTCTAAGAAGAATAGTGCAGCCATTCAAGGTTGCCATCAATGCTAAAGGGGGAGATCATTGGCATGTTTACAGGAAGAATGTGCTTGTCATTGATGGCAAGAACAACAACGATGATGGCAGGTTTACAAACAGAGTGTACATGGAAAGAACAACAACAAGTAGCAAAGACACAGAAGAACAAGGTCATGAAGCTGAGAAGGAATAGCGCAGCGTTGCACGCAAAGCGTAAGTGGGCATCAGGGCCGAGGTGAATTCCATTACCAAATCTCAGGAGAGATAGTGTTCCCAGAAACGTAGACGAGGTCCAAGTCCTCAAGGCTCGCAGAAGGATGAAAGGTCAAGGCCTTTGACACTTAGATATTTGAGAAAGCCAAAGATTAGGAGAAGGAGCGATAGTGGTCATTGGATCACCAATCAAGAAAACCCGATGGTTGTCATATCAGAGTATAGACAGGAGGAGCGCGCAGAGGAGGAGATTAGATCTCAGCCGCTGGATTGGAGCGCAAAGGACTAGTAGTCGTTAGATCCAGTATAATTGCGAAGAGGATAATGGGCAAGAGCCATCCTCCAACTCTGCGAAATATGAAGTCATGAAACGATCTGGGTCGTTGGATCCAGAGGACACGTGGCGATAGATCAACATTTCGTTGACTCGTGAGCTGGAGAATTCAGAGGTGAGAGTTGTAGGAACTCGCGATATGCGAAGTCGCGAAATGATCTGGGTTGTCTGATCACCAAGGATCTAGATCATTGATCTGATATGAATTTAGAGTCCACGATATTGATCACAGCCTTCGATCAGAGAGAGAGACCATGACCGTTGATCTGATATGAAGTCATTTCGGAGTTTCGCGTATCCGGAGAACGAAGGTAACGAGACTCCCAAAGTCGCGAAACATGAAATCACGACTTGATCTGAGCCATCTGATCAAGGGGAGATCTAGACCGTCGATCTAGCACCATCGCTATTTCGGGTATCGGGAGAACGGAGGTAACGAGACTCCCAAAGTCGCGAAATGCAAAATCGCGACTTCATCTAAGCCGTCGGATCGAGGAGAGATCTGG
>JASDQU010384571.1:0-11057 GCA_032191745.1 Picea mariana | reverse complement strand
ACCGATGTCAATGCTAAAGTCAGAGCCTGCAACCCTTTCCAACTATTCTCTGGCAAGCAAAATATCCCTGCATTACCTTTGGTCCGAGTCAAGACAGAGACTCCTTTTCAACAATGGGGCCTAGAATTCATAGGATAAATCCACCCATAGTGAAGCACCCAATATAAGTGGATTTTAACTTCTATCAATTATTTCACAAAATGGGTGGAGGCCATTCCAACTCGGAATGCCACAGATTCGGTAGTTATAAACTTTTTGGAAGAGAACATCCTATCCAGATTTGGTTGCCCCCAAAAAATAGTTACGGACAACACCCAAGCATTCAAATCTATGGAAATGATAAGTTTTTGTCAAAAATACAACATTGTGCTGGGACATTCTACAACCTATTATCCTTAGGGAAATGGTTTGGCTGAATCATCCAAAAAAATCTTGATGAATATAATAAAGAAATTATTAAGGGAGAATATAAAGGCTTGGCACGTTCACCTAAAGTACGCCTTATGGGAAAATCGGATCGGCACTAAGAAATCAATAGGCATGTCTCCTTTCCAAATGGTTTATGGCACCAACGTTGTCCTCCCTATTAATCTATCTCTTCCAGTAATAAAGTTGTGGCAAGACACAAACAAAGATCCAAATGGCATAATGAGGAGGATAAACCAAATAATCGAAGTCCAACAAAACAGGGCCAAAGTCGATGTCAAACTTCAAAAATACCAAGATAATATGAAATCCCTTTTCGACAAAAAAGAGAAAGATAGGGAATTTCTTCGTGGTGATATAGTTTTGAAATGGGATGTCAGGAAAGAAGATCCAGGTAAACATGATAAGTTTGATCACCTCTGGTTCGTACCATTGAGGATTGCATAAACAGGGGGTAACAATTCATTCCTACCAGAGAATCTCAACGGGAAATTTTTTGACACCCCTATAAATTGGTGCTATCTAAAACATTTCATGCAATAAAAATGTTTCACAGTACCATTATATATAGTGGTTTGGTTTCTGTTTACTTTCACAAATTTATTTTCCTTCATAGGATACCTAAATTTCACTTTTTATAAACCTAGTTTTATTTAATACTCCGAAAAGAAAAAAATAAAATGTCTGTACTATATATCATTTCTATTTTGCAGAACTCTTTGATTGTTTCTTTTCGCATGACATTTATCATCAGATGAGGAATAAGGAGATATCGGAATTCAACGCTCAATTTTAATAATAATTTTTTTTCTCTCAAACAGGTGATGAATTAATAATTGGTTAGGTTGAAAATATAAATGAAATCCAAGGTATGAACTTCTATGCTTATTTTTCAATCTAAAATGCTAAAATAAATCTCATTGAATCTTAGCATAATTCTACTCATGTAAAAATGATCACCTGATCAAAGATCGGAAAAGTATAGATATGAAAACCTCCAAATAAAAATAAAATGAGATAAAAGTAGAAAGAAGAGAAGTTGGTAATCGAAAATAGGACTGTGTGGAAGTGAGATTCTTTTATGCCAAACCCTCTCATCCCTCATTCTATTTCACTTTTCCTATCTCTAAGCTTTTACTCTATTTTGATTTTCACGACCTGTCCTTAAATCTTCATAACCTATCCTTAAATCTTCATAGAAAGAAAAGATTTCTCCTTGACTTTGACAACTTAAAAATATATCTTTAAAACAAGACTAGGTGAAAATATTTATGTTCTTTTGATTCCAACTTAAAGAAAGTATGTCTAGGCTAATCCTGATAACTTTATCTCTTCTATCATATTTTTAGTGATAAACCGGCTCAAGGAAAATCCCTGGAAAATAAAAGTTCCCAATAAAATATTCGCTATAGGAAAAGATGTATTGAAGATCGAGAGAGATCTAGCTCATAGTACAACGACAGGCCTTCATTGTCAAATCTTAAGCAGATATCATCCCTGTATAACACATACAAGTTGATTTCCCCCACTTCAAAAATATATAAAGCATATAAGATAGATGGTGAAAGGAAATTCATAAATTGATTTCCCCCATCTAGTCCAAGACAAATGGTGAAAGGAAATTCGTAAAATCGAATGCCCTAATTTTTTCCAAAAGAGATGATGAAAGGAAATTCATAAAATGATTGCCCGCATCTCAAATAAAATGAAAAAATGCTATTTGAAGTGGTGAAAGGAAATTCAATGGGAGATGTAGATAACTTCACTGGGGTACTAAACAAGCTCGTTGGCAGTGAAGAAATATCTATGATATCTGTAAGGTTTTCGTACATGTATAAACATACTCTAGTAGCTAGTTCTCTTTCTGATAATATTTGCATCCTATATCGACCAGGGATTCCCTGAATAAATCATTAAAATTACTTTTCCTTGAAGTGAACAAAATCGACCGAAGTATGATAGCTCACTTAAAGTTTTTTTTATTATCTTAAGAAAATCTAGAATCGGTTTCAGAAAAAGGAAACTTATTAATAGCCTAACATGAGATCAGTAATTGATAGTGTTTTGAAATTTTTCTGAGACACGACTGAAGTCTGATTTTTCTCTGTATAATTTTCCCAAATTTGTTCCCCAGGAACACAACAATGACTCCATTTATCTAATGAAGGAACTTAGTCTACTGTTCTTCCATGCCTCATAGGGAGACGCGATCCCCAGATGGATCCCATGTTGAAACATATATATTTCTAAACTTTTGGACTTTAAATAAATTTCATTCCTGGTTAAATAAGAATAAGACTTGCATGATATACGTCGTTGATGAAGTCTTCCATCTAAATGAACGATCCTAAATATCTTCGAATTTGTGGAGCTGCCAAATGGTTAAAGAGATAAGTTGCTAGAGGCAACTTCGGAGCTTCACGCTTCAGATGTTTCAACAAGTCACAACTTTAAAAATCCCGAAACCCAAATATATCCGTTATCACTATTTCACCAACTTTTGAAAGACATGTGTCATGGTACACATGTACATTTTAAATCTTCACTGAGTCAACATTTGGAACCTTTATCCTTGCTTTTGATCTAAAGATTCACATGATTCTAATTAACACTTGTCACCCCCTAGCCTCGACACGTCATCTAAAATGATGTGATCTTCGACTCATCACTACAGGTAATAGCCTTTCGGGAATATAACAAGGAACTAACTTTCAATTCCACGAAGCGGTAAAATCCTGAAATATCAAATCTTAATTAATTAAGTTAATCTTGGTTAAAGACGATTAATAAGTTCGTACTTCATAAGTTAGGACGTTTATCATCCCTCACATCTTGAAATATCCAAAGTCCAAACTTCTGAAACATTTCAAACTTAAAAGGGATAAATTAAAACTAAAAATGATTATCTGATAATTAATCATTTCACAGTTTCGGGTTTCGAGGATTCTATCTCGAGCTACTCATTAAAATCCCGAATCCCGAATACCTGAAAATTTTTAATGTTAAACACGATTAATTAATATCTTAAACAAGATTATCTCATAATTAATTTCTCACGAGTTCGCGATTCGATAATTTTAAAACCTATTTCATCCAAGTTCCCGATCATGAACCACCAATATTTATGGAATTAATCGTGAATAAATGGAAATGATTTCAATATAGATTGTAGATAGTTGCCAATATTTATTCATTAAGGTAGATGATTTTTTCGTTAATAAAAGTATTCATAAATCAATATGCTTAAGGTGAATAAGAATATTGGATTTTGAATTATATTTTCATTCTCGTAGAATAACAAGTTTTAAGCCAGCTGAATAAGCTCACACATTCTCCCGTAATAGGTAACACAGTTTTGATTTCATTAATATCATGACACCGCGGAAAATGGCTAAAGAATATGGTGAGAGCATAGATCTGAACACATATGTTCTCTTAGACACCTCACTAAGAGCCATAGATACAGTGAAGTCATGGACACAGGTGTTTGATATTCTACAGCACGAGCTGATAAATTGCCCAGAGTATTCAGGTGACGAAGTAACTGAAACCCATGCGACTAAACTCAGGGATATACCAGCTACCAACACAACAAAAAAACATCCATCCACAGAGATAGGTAGCCCCATTATGTCATTAACACCTTTACAGTCGATTCAAGGAAATCCCAATGCCAAAGTCATATTTATAGAGGACCTTACTTTGATTTTAGCTGAAGAAATGCCTCCTTCAGACTTATTTTTCAGTAAGAAAAGACCGACCATAGTTACAAGAGAAACGCATGAAAAATATGGTACAAAATTAAAAAGTAAAGGAATGTTGTATGATGGACATGGTCTAGATTATACATAATTCACTAGGGAAATGGTAGGCTCATTAGGTGCCTTTGCCACATCCAATCAGTGTTCAGTAGAAAATCTAGCGGATCAGCTGTAACAAAAAGATATGTCGGTAAGGCAGTTTCAAGACCAGATGATGACCATGGAAAGGGATGTATGAAATAAGATGAACAAAGAGTTTGAACAAGTCATAGCCGATGTCAGACATCATATCCAACAATGGCTCCATCAAAACTCATAGGTCAATAGGGGGTTGGTCACTCAACATGAAGAATTAGTCAAGAAAATACAAGCCAAGATAGAATTGGTTGAAGGTACAACAGTAGATATGGCATTTTTCCAAGCTCAAGAACTGGAAGTACATGTGAAACTGGAATCAACCCAACAAGATATTTTTACAAAAGTGGAAGCCATTCAAAATTGTTATCGAATGGTAGACCTTTCCCATAGTAAAATTTACATTAAAGAAAGGGAAGCCCATGCATCTCAGGCTAAGTTTCAAGAGACTATATTTATAGTACCAAAATATGATGTATCGACAGCTCCTCGACTGTCTCTATCTAAGAAAACCAAAGGTGACATAATTTTGAAGCCATGGGAATCAAATCTTGCTGAAAGAAACAGATTGTCTAGAGAGGTACACGAAGATTGTCTAGAACCAATATCTTCACTAGAAAAAGGGCTACTTGATTTTGAAAGAAATAATATCTCCAAATCCCTAAGGAATATTGGCTTAGCAAGGAACCAATGTAACTCTAGGACAAGAAAATAAGAGGCCATGACGATCATCCAACAAATGAACCAACTTGATCTTATCCAAATAAACAAATGGATAGTAAGTACAAGCATGCAATTATAGGCCACATCTTTGGGATAAAAGAAGATATAGGAAAGGTTGCCCCAGATAGAAAATAAGTTATACATTTTTGAAGCAGATGAGGAAACTTCACCTTCTGGGTTGGTGGTACATTTAGTGATCAGATGCATCTAATGTGTCAAATACGGGAAAGAAAACACATCTGGAAACAAGTGAGAAACATGTGCATACGACTCATACAGGTCAGGATCAGATGACAGTTTTTTCCAAGATAAAGGATGAGGATAAGAAATGCCTCTGCCAGCAGACAAAGAGATAGAGGAGAGGGCCAACGAAAGTTTTCAGTTTTACATATTGTAAAATTTACTATTTTTTGAATTATGAGAAGTCCAACCGTTTTGAGTTGAGATGATTTTGTATAAATACATAGATTAAAGACTTATTTCAAGTTGTTTCTTACCAATTGTAATAGAGAAAAGTATCCTTATAGAGTATTAATACAAGTGAAGACATATATTCCAGGTTTTGTTAAATCTGGGTTATGTGTTTCTTTTGTTTTCCATTTCTCGGCATTCCATTATGTATTCCTTGATAAATGTTTGGTTCCAATTTAGTACAACGACTACTGTAATCACAAGGTCTCAATATTTTATTAAGTAAGTAGTTTTTCCTCTTCATTTACTGTGAGTAAATCAAGACCTGCTTGCTGTGTAGATTACTGAATTTTGGGTGTTATTCAAGGTTACACTATCTCTTTTCCTCTACTACAAACAAGGTAGGACTCTTTCGTAATTGATGCCCTGCTCTGTTTTACATTTTTGTATTTTCATCTCATACTATTCGATATTGCAATTTTGGCTCAGATACGAAATACGGCCTATGTGTTGTCAAACTGTTAATTTCATTTAAGGATTTTCTCTCATACAACTAAGGTAGAAAAAACACTTTAAAACAAACTCTCATAAAAAATTTCCTGATGCCTGACATTATTCTTTGAGCCTTAAGTTTAATCTCAGGAACAACAAGGAGTTTGAGATCCAAACTCTCGCCTCTTCTGCTTAAATTTCTGCTCAATCTTGACAGCGTATTGATATGTTGTACCTAATGAGGTGATGTCGAGAAACTCCATTTCTGTTTGAATGTATCTATGCAAACAACCATGGTATTTGAGCACCAGATTTCCATCAGAGTCCTTGATACCCAATTTGGTGCACAGGGTATGGAAAATATTGGTGAAATCTGGTACGGTCTCATCCCTTTCTTGATGCAGGGTGGTCCATCTGGTGTACTGATACTCATAGTTTCCTACATGGTATTATTGTTCTTTAATGGAATCCTGAAAGGAATACCATGTAGGGGAAACCAAAAATATTGTAGATTCTTCTATGGCCCTTTGTTCATAGTAAGTGTCCCACCAGTACTTAACATGGGGGACGACCTTGAGGAGTGCAAAAGTAATCTTTTTCCCTATCGAAAAAATTGTGGTCCAAAAAATACCATTCAAGCAGATTCAACCATTTATCTACAATACTCATATATATGAGTCCTTCAAATAATGGAATATAAAAATCTACTTGTACCTTGAATGGGGTTGCATGGTCGCTTGATGAAGATGCTTCTCCTGTGGGAAACTACCAAAGGATATGCACAAATTTGTCCATCATTTCGTTCCTTTGTCATGCAAGGGTTTCCTCGAGCAACATTTTAAAAGGATCTCCTGCGGACCAAACTAATTAATAGACTGAATACAATAAACACAAAGATATGAATAACAAAAAATATATTCAGTGAACAATATCTTCTATTGAATAAATGAAATAGGCTGAAACTGTAAAACTACAGAACTGAAACACTTGCTCGAATGGTGGTAGTTATCTCTGAGAAGAGATGTGGCTTCTATGTGCATCCATTTGAGAAGAATGAATTACAATGAGGCTCCAGAGGAATTTTTGATATTACTCATGAATTCCAAAACCCTAGACATCTAAAAACCTAACCCTTGGCGGTGAAACACCAAAATTCATGTGGGACCCTATGGGTAAGTTGGTACCTCAACTTCCCAGGGTCATAAATTTTGCATACGACCTTTGTTTTAGGCGCGTGATCACCCGTTGGAAAGGTATTTTAGAGAGATACACATTACACCACCAAACTCTTACTCTCTCTACAGTTTGACTGTGGAAAGCCAAAATGACAATGTTAAGGGCTTGAAAATAGCCCTGGGTATATCAAGATGTGTTGACATGAAAACATACAAATTAATCCAGTTGGATTAGGTTAGAGGCCATCGATATCCACCTGGAATATGTGTAGGGCTTCAGACATCCCAAAAAGTTTAGAGTCAACAATTACAAAGAAGTACATAAGAACATGTTGAACTAAAAAAGGACAAGATGAGCCAATTGGAATAGGTTGGTGGCCACCAATATCCACCTGGATCAATGTTATAGTGTAATACCTAATGCATAGATTTGATAATAATAATGATTATGTTACACTCTCCATTGTTTACTTAAGAATGCCCAAGGATAAAAAAATGTTTCCGCAATAATTATTTCTACAATTTATACATCTCATAGATCTTGGGTGTGGGGCATTAGGAAATAGAGCTATGGGGTGTTCTCAAAATATTTGACATGTGAAGTATCATTTCTAGAAATAAAAAGAAGAAATTGAAAGAGTGTGATAGATAATGATGTTTGGAATCGATAAAAAGGGAATGATCAACTTAGAAAACAAAGAAGTGATTATTTGCTGATGTAGAAAATTGAATGAATAGAATCACAATTCTCACTATTGTAATCACAATTTTAGGTTTTTTTGATGTTGAGAAGGTTCATTTTGTGTAGACTCACATCCAAAATTAATCAAGGACATACAAGTTAGAAAATTTCACCAAGTTTCTTTATCCCAAACAAAATCTAAAACATTATTTTGTGTGAAACAAATAAAAGCTATGCATTATCTTTACATTGATCTTGACCAAACCTACAAAATGGATTGTTGAGATATTTACATTAAGTATTAAATATAATTTGTGTTACCATTAAATATCTATTGCAGTAACAAGGATGGCATGAATTACATACTAAGTTGTCAAGAGGCCAATGCCAAATGTTCTCAAATAATAATCAAATATAATATACCAATGTTGTAACCAATGGTGGATAACATATACACAAAACATTACCAATGCAACAAAATAACTCTGAATCAACATTGTGAGAGACCTTTATAGAGATAAAATATGTGAACATAGAGAAAGAGAGATGTTCTCGTTTCCTTGGGTTCAATCGATGTTTATTCATTTCTCTTTATAGTTTTCATTAAGCCACATGTTTGTAGTTAATATTACTAACAAGTAGAATGGTGGTAGCTTATCCTTGAATAGTGAGATGTGTCTTACAAAGAGGCTGAAAAGTCCTTTTAACATAAAGAATCAATGAAAAAACCTAAACATCCAAAACCCTAACCCCAAAATATGAAACACCAAATGGTTTGTGGGCCCCAATGTGGTTAGTTGATATGTCAACTTCTTAGAGGTGTAACTTTTGCATATGATGTCCATTTTAGGTTCTTGGTAGCCCTCCAGAAAGTTCTAGCTGAGAAGAAAACATTTTGATTATCCTAGCATCGTAACTTCTGCATACTGTTAGCGATAAAAAACGCACCGATGTTTTGATGAGCATTTCTATCAATTCTTCATATGATTTATCATCTTCTTCATACTCTTGGCCAGTATCTTAATCTTCATAATGTTCATTAAGCTCCTGTCTGATTACTCTGCTCACAAATCCTTTGTTAGCATGCCTCCGGACCTGCAATACATGATACAAATAATGTCATTCATTATTTTTCTAGTCTATGCTATATAGAATATAAGACATAAAAAAAATGTATCATCATTTTATTTTTACGTTTTATATCTCATAGTATGGAAAAAGAAATATATATGGCTATATATGCAAGGTTCCAGGTCTTCACATCAAGTGCATTCAATCCCAAGCCCGATGTTGAGTTAAGTCATGAGTCAAAGCCATGAATCAAGCCACGGGTTAATATTGAGTCGACACATAAAGAAAGTCATCCATGAGTCAACACTCCATATCAAACCTAGCACCAAGCTTCAGAATTCCATTTACCTCTGTCAAATACCCGAGATCGCAGCTATCTGGCGCCAAGATGAATTAAAAATACAGGTGTAATGAGATAGATTTTGTATAAATCAAAATCATTATTCAATTCTTGCAGATGAGATTGAAGTTTATTGTGACGATCAACAGGGTTTGAAGTATTCAACGCGTCAAGCAGAGACGAGTTGTTATTGCCAAAGTGCTCACAGAACGCAAGAATGAAATGCAAGGTTGACGGTGATAATCCTTAGCAAATATACCCAAAAATTCATTGGAGTTGTATAGACAATGGTTCACAATGTGCGATGATGCTCCTTGAAGTAACCAAGTAGTTCTTGAGCCAGGATGTCACTGCCTGCCATGGTGCTTTGGGAGTCAAATTGGAGGTCATCTTTCGTTATGGGTACAGAAGATGGATGTGCGATGTGAGACAAAGTCAAAGGATAATGTATTCGTGACTGTAATTGGATTTGTGCAATATCGTGCCCTTTTAGAGAAGGCGGTGGATGATTTTTATAAGCTTAGCAATACAAGGGAGCAAATTCAAGATTATGTCTTTGATGTCATTCGGGAAAGAATCCCGAAGATGAAATTGGATGAATTTTTTGAACAAAAGAATAATGTTGCAAGAGCTGTTGAAGTGGAACTCGAAAAGGCTATGTCAAACTATGGATTTGAGATAGTGCAAACTCTCATTATTGATGTAGTACCTGCTGAGACTATAAAGAAAGCAATGAATGAAATCAATGCAACTCAAGCTTTCAATACTAGATGAATACTCAAAGGAGAAGTGTTGTAGTTGTGCTTCATGGTAAAGAAAGCAGTGATAGGTGACTTCTATGTACAAAGTATCCTGGAAGCTGGCCTGCCACCACAACGCCCTCTTCATTCTGGTTACAATTTGAAAGACAATAAATATATTGTCCTTGTTTCTGGGCTCATGGTGGGTAGTATGAAGTATAATCCTCTTCAACTTCAGCTTCTTTTTTATTATGTGACAGGCCATTCTGGCGATGAACAGAAGCAAAGTATGGCTGCCCAAATTTGTTCGTGTCATTATTGTTGGAGATTCAGTTGATATGCAGTAGAGCCTTCTAGCAGGCTAGTCCCTTGGATTAAAGGATCAAGGTAGACTTGCAGAGCCCATCAGGGAACTGGACCTTACTTTGACACAGCTTGCAGCAGCTCTGCCTATTGATATAATGCCAGGGCCACACGATCCAACAAATTTCTCTTTGCAGCAGCAGCCTTTGCATAAATGTCTGTTCTCTAAAGCATTAGCATACAATACATTTGTTTCTATGACAAATTCTCATTAGTTTAATCTCGATAGAGTTTGCTTTCTTGGCACTTCTGGCCAGAATATAGATGACCTGGGAAAATATTTTGATGCTAAGGAAAAGTTGGATTACATGGAAAGGACAAAGAACTGGAGACATTTGACACCTATAGCTCCAGGTACTCTTGGATGTTATCCATTTACAGACAGAGACCTTTTTGTCATCGAGTATTGTCCGCATGTTTATTTCTGTGGGAATCAGAAAAATATGCATCCCGTTTACTTAAAGGCTCTGAGGGTTAGGTGGTGTTGACGGGCGAAACTGACTGTCCATCAACTGGGAGAGTGGAACCGGTCCGGGGTTGTCTAAATAACCCAAGCCGTTTGCTATGGACCACCCTGACGAGTTTAACGGCTCCATTGGCCGCTCTAAGGTCTCGTAAGGAAACCAAAGAGAAAAGTTGATCTAAGTTAAGTTATCTAAACTAAGGGAACTAGAAACTAATAAAACAAATTTAAAACAAACTAACTATCTAAATAAAAGAAATCAAACTAAATTAGAG
>JASDQU010384569.1:0-11058 GCA_032191745.1 Picea mariana | reverse complement strand
TATTGTGCATGGTGTATTGTGGTGTATTGGTGTAACTCTTATACTATTGTTCATTTATCATTGGATATAATTGAATGGTTTAATTATAAGTTGGAAAAGGTTTTTAATTCTACTTGATACTGATTCACCCCCCTCTCAGTATCAACAGTAATAGGCAATGAGGGGAGTACACCGTAGGGCTTAAAACCAGATCCATTGAAGTCTTTGACCATGTTGTGTGATTCGGTTAGGGGAGGAGCGCCAATTGCTTTCCAAAAGGCAACAAACATTACAAACGTTGAGGTAGACTCGTCAATAACTATTGTACAAATTTTCTTTCCTACGACAACAACTTGTATCTAAAATGAGAGCTGAGGGGGTAACCTTGGAATGTGATCTTGCAAGTCAAAAATTATCAAATTTCTATATGTAGGGTCAATTCCACCAATAGCCTTTAACAGATCCTACCGTTGAGTGGGACAACTTTGAAGGACCTCAAGAGCCGACATCACAGAAGGTGCTTTTGCTAAATCTTCTACAATACTATAGTTCTAAGCAGCACATGCATGAGGATTGAAGGTACACTTTCAGACAACACCCTTTGGGGGAGGGCAAAGAACTGTATCAAGGCTTGGTCATTCAATATGAAGAGGACCATTGGTAGGTGGAGTCAAAGGAGACTGTTGAACCAATGAAGGTGGGGTATCATCAATTTTCTCCTTTGAGGAAGAGTAATTTTTGTCTTGAGTGGTAAGTGTGATATCATTTGTTTTTGAATCACCAGTACACATAAGAATATAGGAGGTAGTGGAGGAAGAAGGTTGATCATGGATAACCAATTGAGTCTGATGTTGAGAAGGGAAGGGATGAGACAACACAACAGGTGTAGGAGGTTTTGTGGTCCCTTGAAGGAACTTTGTGATCTTGACATGTCTTCGATAGTCCTTTGTGTAGTGATCATCACCAAAAGTAAGGCAAGGATAGTGAGGTTTGTGTTTTTCCTTATGATCAGTAGGTTGTGACTTGGTCTTGTTGGATTGTCGATTGTTATTTTTATCCTCCTTATTCCTACCCTTCCCCTTTTCATATTTTTTCTTACCAGTAGGAGTAGATTGAACAAAGTTCACTTCTGAAGTTTTACTGGTGGGAGGAGTGGGAGTCAGAGTAGTTTGAACATTAGAAGGATGGGATTTGGGATTGGTGTGAGAAGCCTAAACAGATTTAGGTTGAGCATGGAAAGTACCTATCACACCATCAAAAACATGAGAAGCTATCAGGGTTGTTGAGGTGGTCATGGCAGAAGGGCGATGAGCGTCATGGAGTAAGTCATAAAGAGTACCCATTTGTGAATAAACGAGATGGAGGTACTGAGTGTGAATGATTTCCTGTTCTTCCATGACAGCTCCACCCATGGAAATGTCACGAGAGATGTCATTCATGAAGGATTTCGTGAACCATTCTGCCAATAACTGATTGAGAAGATTGAATTTGATTAAATGTCATCTCCATATCCACTCATGGATGTGATCAGAGATGTGAGTGGCTTTATTTTGCTTGTAAGAACTCAAAATCTCGGTTCTTGTTTCATAACGGATTGAAAACTGGTAGTCTATGAGGAAATCCATGGCTAGGGTATTAAAGTCGGCGAAGAAGCCTCATGGTAATTCTATATACCACTTTGCAGCTGAAGCCGTGAGAGTTCATTGAAAAAGACATAATCGAATGGACTCATCCATTAAAGAGTTGGATGAACACCAAAGGTGAAAGGTCATTACATGATTGTTTGGATCTTCTCCTAGTTTACCATCGAACTTAGGAATTCATAATGGTAATTTGACCGGTATGACGGACCAATGAAGAGAATGATGGATATGATCATTCAAAATTCTAGACAAATCAAGTAAGTCCAAAGTGGCTAAAAAAGGCAACTGTCTATTCACTTGAGGATACTGGTGACTTTGGGGAGGAAGCCCCGTCAATATACCAGTAGGACCATAAGTAGCTTGCACATAAGGCGAAGGTCTTGATAGATTCAGTCGGTGATGAGGAGGCATATAGTCCATAGGGTTGGATTGGTTAGGGATATTCCCTTGAAAAGGGGCACTGAACTGAAATTTCGGACCCCAAGTGGGAGTCAAAGAACCTGGATATAGTTGACCATAGTTAGGGGGTATAAAAGGGTTAGCTTGAGAAGAATGCCCCCTAGAGGGTTGCGAGTTTCCTTGAACATGAAGGTTCCAAAGGTGAGCTAACAAGTTTGATGTATTTGGTCCATATTGTGAATGATAAGATCCAACTTGTGATTGTCCTCCAAATGAAGGTGGCACCCAAACTTGAGTTTGACCCCCATATTGAGTTTTCCTCCCAGCATAATATTTCCCTCCAGTGGGAATCTGGTAACCAAAAGTGAGAAGATGATGGGTGTTTCCAATTGTATTGGAGCCACTAGGGCCAGACCCACCATGAAGAGGTTTATAAGACCCTCTAGAGAGGACCTGGGAAGGTGTGGGAACATAATTAGCAAAGATATTATTCCCAAGTGGAACTCTAGATGGAACTTGGGTATGGATAGTAGTAGAACGGTTCAAATCATGATACCCAAGAGGAAATGAAGGGGTGGGTCTAGAGGAACGTGGTGTACCCATGGGAGTATGGTTAACCACTATATTCCTAGTGGGAATAGTTGTAGCACGATGGAACATTGTAGAGTGGGTCATATGGAGAGGAATAGTTGAACTAGGACCAATTGACTAGGCATATGAACCAATGAAGAGATAGGAATTTGTATTGGAAAAATGATCTAGGGGTATCGAGAGGTTAGTAGACGTTTCGGGTAGTTTAGGGATGGTGGGTATATCCAATCCTACCCCTAAGGTGTAAAGGTCTCTCACCATGCTAGGTGGGCTTCTAAATATGTCAGTAGTGCAGAAGGGATCGTCTCCAAGGCCTTAATAGGGTTCGGTTATCATAACATAAGTATCAACAACAAGTTCCCCAACTGAATTCATCTGGAGAAAACGTCTTTCATATCTAGGAGGGATACAAAAAGATTCCATAGAATCAGGAATAACTCTGAAACTTTCCAAAGAGGCAAAACCTTCCTCTTGTCTGGTGCTAGTGTCCTAGACCTCACTCTATTGAGGAGAGCCCTCCAATGAATTAGGGGGTAGAGGGGTAGAATATTCCATATTTTATGGGAGAAGTCCCTATACCTTACGCGAACGATGTGGAGGGTCTATGTTGGCGGAACCAAAAATACTGTGGAAAAAATCTATGGCCAACTACGAAAATAAACAGCACTCACTAATAAAATCCAGAGTTCAAACTAGGTAAATAAATATTCTCATTCTGAAGTCACTAGTTGGTGATGAAATCCAATGTAACGAAATAAAGACAAGAAGGGGTTGGGCTAGGGTAGAAAATTTACAGTGACGACCTGCTTAACGGACTTACACCTTGGTGCAAGCTCCCACACATAACTGTGGGTATACCCTCCAAGGAGTCCAAGTGAGTCTGGCCAACGTCTATTACAGGTACCATGAATACTTTCCCCTTCACAGTCACCTTGTGTAAGACCCTAAGAAGATAGGATACTAAAGTTGCCACAAACAATAGTGATGCCTAGGGAAATAGTCAACAGTCCAATCCATGTGCAAAGGCAGGGTATCTAGCTCGAATTCAACTTGAGAGTCTTCCACTCATCATTGTGGGTATACCTTCAAGAAACCCCCATAATATGCACAATCTCTACACTGAGATAAACAAAGAAGGGTGAGTGACTCTGCTAATATCAATGCGACCTCAGGTTTGACCCTTTTGTGATAAGGGCTTCCCAAGAAAAAATGGTGCAAATGGATTTGAACACTCCTTATCACAAGATACTACTGTCTGTTTTGTGCTTTGGAGAGTGTGTCTCACAACCTATTCCAAAGCTACAGCCTAGCTAATGTTGGTGTAAAAGATTCGTAGAAAATGAAAGTTACTAATTGAGTTTTAGATTTCGCAATGTTTTTTAGAGGCTGTTGTTACTCAAGTGGTAGATGGGAATGAAACCAATGTTGTGCAATACCTTGACCCAATAATATGCAAATAGAAATGAATGATGCAAATTTCCGTTCGATGAATTCTATCTACAGCAGGGAGAAGGTATTTTTCTGGAACAATGAGAACTACAAAGTACAATTCCTTTTCTTTGAATGAAATACCAAACAATCATGAACAATGTAATTTATCTATTTGTTCTCTTTCAATTTTTTGAATGCCAATATTTTCTGTATGAATGATTACCTAAAAGAATGAAAAACTTTGATTTTCCATTCGAAAACCAAAACAGGGATGGGATTAAGAAAGGACGAGTAATCAATGAAAATAAAACACTCAACAAGCACCTAAATCAATATTTCAATGAAGATAAAAATAAACAATGACAAGAAAGTGTTTCTTCAAATGTGAATGAAAAATGACTTCCCAATCATTAAGCAATCTAGAACATGTAATCAATCGAAAACTTCAAATCTAATCCAAGACTTTTAATCGAACAAGCACTTCAGATACAAGGTCAAATATTATACCCTTGTCGATAAAAATAAAAAATGATGAAACCAATCAACAACAAGTCAAATATTCAAGAAACAATCACGTGTTGGCATTAAAAATCCCTCCCAACTGATTAAGGCATAAACTGGGCATCAACAAAGGCTAAGACTCAACTCAAAAAATTTCAAAGACACCATCGCAGGCTGATAGCATATCATAGTGCGGAAATCAAGAGTTTCCATAGGTCTGAAATAGATAGGGTGCGAAAATCACGCACTGAAGAAAACAACCAAAGTGTGGAAATTGAAGGTTTCCACAGGCTATGTATAGGGTATAGTGAGAAAGTGTTTTCGAATCAAGAAATTTTGAGAAGAGGGTAAAGGATCCAAGTGGAATTTTAAAACCAAAGAGTCTGGATGGATCTCCCACAGAATCAGAGACTGATTTCAAGTAAAAAGAATAGGTTAAAAGAAAATGGCCAACAAAAACAACAATCAAGTCGTATTCCCCAGTGGAGTTGCCAATTTTGTTATTGGATAAATCGGTGAATGCAGACATAAATTAATCTCCCTAGATCCACCTAGATCTAGAACAAAACAAGACATGACATGTTGCTTTCCCTAATTTTCTACCATTGAATTTACTACCAAAGAAGGAATAGATGACATGCCTTTATATATCACTTCGTTATATCTCTATTGTCCCTACTTCACTCCGGTGCTCTTGTGAGATTAAATCTACAATGACACAAACCAACCAAAATAAAAGCAATAATTGTAGATTCAATGGAAACATAAACCTGTGATCAAGGACTTATGTAATAAAACACTAATAATTTTATGGGAAAGAAACATGTCACCATATCATATTAAGTAAAAGTGGAAGATACAACCAAATTTCCTTGATGTCACCAGTTCCGTTTTGGTGGTCCTTTGTTCCAACACACACATACACTTTATTTGAATTTGTATGAAGATGGTCCAAAAAGTTTGATGGACAAATTGAGGCCTCAAGCATCAATTGTATCATGATTCTTCACATAGTCTTCAGCCTATTATTTCAACAATTCTTTTCTCAATCTTGCTTAACCTTTTCCATGAGAAATCCATTATTATATAGGAGAAAGTGAAGTGGCTACTAGGATGAGGATGATCCCACCAAATCAGAGAAGCCAGTAAGATCACAACCATACAAATTCCACCTCACATTCTAGAAGATTCTCATTCTAGAAACTTCTAGAAACTTCTTCCTTTTCTTAGCTTCAAACGCCATTGAACCCTACCTATTTAGAAACATGCGGAAATCTCGTGAGAGAGGCATAGAGCATCCTACCAAAATCAAGGATTTATGTACTGTGTACCACTGTCATCCTGTGGTGTCATTCTAAAAATGTGCCTTGTAGAGGAATACCTTTGTCATTTTCCTCATGTAAAGGATTGTTTTGGAAGCCTGAACACATGCCTGTAGGGTCATCATCAGAGTGACCAAAATAATTTGTAACAACTCCGCACTACTATCTATTAGATCTAACACAATAATACAAATAGCAGTATATCATATGACAAAGAATAGAGCATCAGTCACACACACAACACAAGATATACATGGTTCACCCTCTCTCTAGGGCTATGTCCACTTAACTATGCTTTATAATATATTAAGATGAAAGCATATAGTTCTTGACTGTGCTCTTAGATAGCAGATATTTTTTCTTCTCCTCTGTGTCTCTCTTCTCCCTTCCCTGCACACCCAGCTGTAGGGTTGATCTTCGTACCTAGATGAAGATGTTACAATACAGACTTCTCTCATAATACAAGACTTCTCTCTCTATAGCAATCTCTCCTCATAACATTTTCTCTTTTTCTCTTTTCTCTCTACCAACAACCCATCCCAGGTCGTCTTGATCTCTATTTATACATTATAATAACTTACCGACAACCCTAGGTCGATACCTAAGTGTCAAAACCCAATCTACCAAAACCCTAGGTGTCTAAAACCCTAGGTCAACTTGACCCATATTTTTAGGGCTTCGCTAGCCTGTGTTTCCTTCCTTCTCGCACAGTGCTCCAAAGAATCCAACGATATATTTTTCCACTTGCTGAGTTGTCCACAATCCATATTCTTTGTTGATCTGTCATCCTCAATCTCCTCATCCAATGAATTTATTTCTCTTACTTCGCTTCATCTTTTATGCTCTTTTGCTCACTTCGATCCAGTAACAGTCACTATGTCTTCAGCAGAGTTTGTGTTTCTCCTTTTCTTCCTTGATCTTCACTTGCTTCCATACCCAAGGGCCAACAACTAGGAATCCTCTTGGAGCCTCACCATGACCTAACATTGAGACTCATGTCCCTCTATTAATCTACATTTTGGCAATATCCCGAGGGTTTTGCTGGCATGTTATCTTACATTATGGTTGCTTATGCCTTTTTGTCTTGCATCGTGTACCCCACCACTACATTATTTCTTGCCCAAATTTTTCTTACCATTATTGCATCTACCTCTTGCATTATTCATCCTCCATTTTTCACACGCCTACCTGTGGAGAGAACCATTGCTAAGAGTGGACCTCACTTTTGAGTACCCATTTGATTTCATTTTTCTTAGGTCGATTCCATGTGCTTGGAATGTAGACACAGGTTTTTAAGCCACTCATTCTCTCCACGCGAGCTTACATTTACCTATTTTTTGTGCTCATTAAACCATGAAAAAGACACCAGAAAGACTTAATTTTAATATTTTTCATTCTTTCTAAACCATAAAAAATACACCTCCCAAGTATCCTTTTAACTATTTTTAAGACTCATAAAAAGACACATAATGGACACTTTTTCGAGTATACTTTTAATGCTTTTTTGGACTCATAAAAATACATGAAAATGACACATTTTTCAGTAAAATATTTCCTTTTTATTGGATTCATAAAAAGATACAAAAAAGACACCTCATGAGTATACTTTTAACTCATTTTCAGGATTAAAATAATTAATGAAAAAGACACTACCAAGCACAGTTCTATCTATATTCATGCTTGTTAAACCATGAAGGAGACACTAAAAATTACAAAATTTAAAATAAGATTGGGTTTTTTCTACCATTGATCTATTCATAAAATATAAGAATTAGTCAAGTCTCCCTTGAACATGGCACCCATTTTAGCCATCATTTTACAATTGGGTTATATCTTTTCTAGGGGTCGTACTAGTAATATGAGTCGTTGATACTCCTCTAGCTAGTTACTCTTCCATTCATCATGGATTATGCTTCAATGTCTCATGTGTTGTTGCATTATATTAGTCCATCTCTTGAGTATTTATGCCAATTCATGATTATTTAATCTTATATGTTCAAGGGAAGTTAATATTGAGTCAACAATTTTCTCTTTTGTTCAACCTTTGAGTTGGCCATCATTGTGTCAGTTTTACTTTCTGATTCTATCTCTTCACATTATTTATCACTATATGTTTCATGTCGACTGATTGGGGATACATTAATTCCCTCCTTCAATGGATCTCTTCCTATTGAATTCAACACATTATATTGGAGTGGGGTATATAAACCATATAGTATCTTGGAGCTTACAGTCCTCAGTGGTAGGCTTCCTTATCACATTCGACAATGGGTTTACATCATTGAAACTTGATCAATCGATTCTTTGATTATTTGACATGAAATCATCTATTCTCACTTGTTAGATTGTACTGGGTATATTGGGGAAAATTTTCATCATTGATGGGTTTCGTTGCATCTGTTAATTGTATACCCCAAAGACTGGTAATCAGATGGTTTCTACCATGCTTGAAATTTTTATTATTTGGGTTGGTTGTCATTGATGTCAAACCTTGAAGAAAGTCTGGTAGCGAAATGTGGTAGCACAAAGGCTTAGGTAATGGACTAAAGTTTGTTTGATGTATAATAAAATGTTTTTTTAATATATTTGAAAGTATGACTATTCTATATGGATGATACATTTCATGCCATTTTCGGTGGTATGTGGAATGTCACATAACTCCTCATGGTTAGAGAGTTATGGCCATGTGAAGTTAGAGAACCCTCACAAGTCATCCAGAAGCCCCAAAATGTCAACATAGTCAAAGTGGTTGAAAAGAAGAAATTATTTAAATAATAAAGTGAAGTGATGAGTGTACTATAAGTCAAAGTGGATACAAAATAAATTATTTAAATACTAAAGTTAATGGAGAAATTACTAAGTGGACAAGTGGTTTGAAGTGGGTTAGCCCTAAAATAAGGAAAGTGGTTTAAGAGATTTAGAAGGTAAATAATAAAGTGAAGTGATGAGTGTACTATAAGTAAAATTGGATACAAAATAAATTATTTAAATAATAAAGTTAATGGATAAATTACTAAGTGGACATGTGGTTAGAAATGGGTTAACCCTAAAATAAGGAAAGTGGGGTAAGATGGTTAAAAGGTAACCCCTTGAGGAAGCTACATGAAAGTATAAATAAGAAGCAAGGCTCTCTCATTTTAAATAAAACTTGATAATATTGAATATCTACAAGTGAATGAGGTAACCAAAGGATATCTAAGCTGAATTTCAGAGGGAAGGTGAAGTAAAGAAGGCCAAAATTCAAGGGACGATAAATTATTTTCATGATGTTTTCTATGGTATGTTATTTACAAGTCATCTCATCATTTTCACAATAATGTTTTTTATAGAATGATTCAGAATGTGAAATTGGTAGGTCATTGAGGAAACATATCCAAGTAGATGTTTTAAAAATTTCATCTTGTGGGTCGTTTTATTTTTGGTGTTACACTCTGTGGAAAATAGGGTTTGTGGCTAGTCCTGAAACTAGTGTAAAACAAGTGTTTCGGGTAAAAATGTCATAACTTATTCATAACAGATCCAAATTCAGTACAACCAAATGTATTCGTTATATTACAATTTTTAGTATTCTTTGTACTAATTTTAGAGCCATAAAACAAATATTCCATGCAGGGCACGCTCTACAAGTTCGCTCTCCATAATAAACCAGAATTCAACAAGGTATGCTATTTTTTCTATAAATCTTTTTCTGAGAGGTTTCAAGTAGTGAAACCTGGAGGAATTGCATAAAATATACAGAAGAACATTTTATACTATTTTCAGATCTTTATTCAATACAGGTACATAGTTATAATTATTTCAAGTTAGGGTGGTTGACTAATCCAAAATTAGTCATATGAGACTAAAGTAAAGTTTGATGAAAATGCTAGTCTCTTGTTGTTAAAGTTAAGGAAGGTTTGCAGGTATGTGATCATATACACCAGGTCTATTACAGAGTTACAAATCAGATTTGGATGATGAAATTGATGAGGTATTATGGTTGAGGTACATGTTGCGTACATGATTGAGACAAGTAGTTGATGAGTTGGCACATACATGCGGTGTATAATTGATGATGTTGGTACATCTTGATGAGTCATATTTTATGTGTATTTTATGCATGATTGGTACATATTTGGTGCATGGTTGATGAACTTGTTTATGGTACATATTGATGTACAGGTTGGTGCATGGTTGATGCACTTGTTTATGGTACATGTTGATTATAGGTTTTTTGGACAGGTTATTGTGACATGTTATTTGTATAGGTTTGATGCATGATTGATGCATTTGTTATGGTATATTTTGAGGTACAGGTTGATGTATGGTACATGTTTGAACAAGTTATTATTACAGGTTGTTTGGTACAAGTTTACAACAATATATCTCACAGTGATAGTGTGACAGTGGTTCCATCATTCTACTTCTAGGTCAGTGCGGTTGGACGGGGAAAGGACATGTGATTTGAGACACCTTTCAGTTGTATCCGAAGAACATAGGGGGTTGTAGCCTCCTTTTGGTTGTAGCTAGATAATTGGGGAGTTGGAGCTTCCCTTAGGTTGTATCCTAAGAAACTAGGGGGTTTTAGCCTCCTTCTAGTTCTAGTGAGAGAATTGGGGAGTTCGAGCTTCCTTCAGGTTGCAGCCTGAGAAACTAGGGGGTTGGAGCCTCCTTCCAGTTGCAACTGAAAAAAATTGAATTTGGTGCTTCCAATGAATGTAATTCTTAAATACATATAAGAAAAAATATTATTTGGTGTTCTCCCGCTTTGGTTTTCCAGATCAAGAATAGGTTTACTATAAGTATCTATTCCAAAATCAAGGGACACAAAGCATTCTCTCCAAAGAACATCAACCCCCTTTCATGGTTTCTCTCTTCATATTCAATATTCAAGCATATTCAATAGCTTGGGAACATCTTTCACACGGGATTCATCTTTAACTTGTGTTCTTCATCAACCAACATCTATTAAGGTACTTATCACTCCTCCTATTAATGTTATAGATCCTTCACAATATATACCTAAACTCTACTACTTTGGTAAAATTAAGTAAAAATCATCAATTAAACACAATTTGACTTAACATTACGTTGGTGGATAGGAAGTAGTCAATATACCTAATCACACATTATGATATAACTAAACATATTATCATGATGTTTTGCTTATCATTCTAAACTCAAGTTATAGGTTGACATCATAGGCCCACTTA
>JASDQU010384565.1:4729-15787 GCA_032191745.1 Picea mariana | reverse complement strand
CTTTTCTAACTTCAGCCATAAGTCCTTGGCAGATGTGCATAGTCCTATGCTTGCCTTGACTATATCTGATAATCCATTAAGAAGAATCTTCAATGCCACTTCATTGTTCTTCCTTGCTCTTCTTTGGACTATAATCTTGGATAGATTCTTTGATGTAGTTAAATCCCAGGGCTTGCTTACTACTGAATTTCAAACTTCAGATCCTTTTGACTTCAAATATTGTTTCATATTTTCTCTCCATGAGGAATAATCTATTCCATCAAATAAGGGAGCTTCAATTGCAGAGAGAGCCATCTGTCCACCCATTTCTTCATGATCTACCTTCTAGTGTTTAAACTGTTGTTTGAAGGAACATGCTCTGATACCAATTGTTGAACACACCGCCCACACTAAGAGGGGGGGGGTGAATTAGTGTGTGGACTTTTATCTACTTTTCTTATTCTTACAAGTTAGCAGTTAAAACATAATTTAACAGATTAATAACAATCAGATCATAACACAATGGACACAAGAGACATCAGATGTTTTTGTAAGATTTTATATAATTGATATGAATATAGTAATATGAATTTTCCCAGCAACAACTTATTTTGTATCAGCACCAACTGAAGTAAGGAGCACCAACTCCTCGGAGAGCACCAACTCTCAAGAGAGCACCAACTCTCAAGCAAGACCCAGCTTGCCGCAAGACCTAGCATGTTGATAGAATGCAGTCTATCCAACTAGAGAAACCAACTCTAGTAGCAATGATCCATTATAGAATCAACTCTATCTCATGATCAGAGGTCTACCATAAACGCTCATCACCACTTTTCATCTTCTCTCTGAAATTCGTACCTTCTACACTTTATCTTTCCTATGATATATTCACACCTTCTTCACTTCTACATCTCTCTTATATTCGCATGGACCTCAGGTCCAGATTCACTTCATTCAATTTACAAGCCACTCTTCCTCCATAAGCACCATTTCAAGTGAACCAATCATGTTTGTATTTATACTTGTTTATGCTCAAAAATTGTTTAAGTTATTGAGCTGACTTGTGCAACAAGTTATAACTAACTTGTTCATTTACAATAGCTTTTGGGACCACCAGAGATGATCAATCTAAGTCTTCAGCATTACACCTGGCATCCCCTTTCATTTCACAAATTGATCACAGACATGGATTGATTTCCTTCGTCTCTGTGATAATAGAGATCGACGCTTCCTTCAAACCATGATCATATGATCAATGGCGTAGAACCACAGGCTTAACAATTTAAGCGATGCATTACATTCTACCCTTTAAATCTCTTTACTATGTGACCAATGGCATTGAGAAGACACTAGGCGAGATGATCTCTTGAGCGTTTATTGATTCAACAGTCACGATCAATATTCCAATGAGATGGACGATTATTGGGACTTCGGGTCTTCGTGACTTCCAACATGTCAAATATCCTGGAGTGGATTTCACCGAATAGATCAGACAATTCATGTTTACTTCGCGGAACCAGATCAATGGTTAGATTCAATCCTTGGACCTATATTATGATCAATGATTGATAATGCACCCGAAGTGATCTTTTAGATCAGAGTTCTTGTGTCCACTTTGGGACTTCATCTATTATTCTTATGCTATCCTTCCACTATATTTTGATCAATGGTTGAGAGTACACTCGACATCAGATAGACGGTCGAGATCTCCTTCGGGTCTCCAGACTTCAGAGATTTCAAATCTCAACCCTTTCTTTATTCCAGAGTGATCACCTACTGAGTCAGTCATAAGACGGTGGAGACCACTTTCTGTTGGTTAACGTTTCCACTTACACTATCCTTCCACTGTAGTAGATCGACGATCGATAATTCTTCTGAAGTGATCTTCATATCGAACGTCTCGTGTCCACTTCAGGTCTTTGGCATTCAGGACTTCAGGACTTTGGGTGAGTGCTGGTGGTAAAAATCCCAAAGAAAAACTCCTGGAGTGACGTAACTTACTTGCGTCACTTGATGACATGTCGCGAGCTGAGAAACTACCACGTGTCACTCAAATTCGTGATTTGCACATACCTGAAATGTTGATTTCAACTTGAAACTTGTCATTCATTGATTGTNTGTGTCCTTGCTGACGTAGACTACTGACGTGGTTTGATGACGTAATCTGCTGATGTATATCTCCCTGATGTGACACATGTTCATCTCCTTGATCTAACGGTCAGGATAGTATCTGAAAGGTATCTAAGATCGATGACTGAGTGTAACTTCAGAACTTCGAGACTTTTGACATTTCTTGGTGGTGAAACTCCTAAAGTAATTCTCCCGAAGTGACGTAACTTGCTTATGTCACTTGTTGACATGGCACAAGCCAATTTCTTCTTGACACTTGTCATCATCTGATTATTCCATGTGTATTTGATGACGTGGTCTGCTGACATGGTCTGCCACATATCCTTGCTAACATGGTATGCTGATGTGGTCTTCTGACGTGGTCTACCACATGTCCTTGCTAACGTGGTCTGCTGCATGTTCTTGCTGATGTGGTTTGCTGACCAACAATCCCGATCAAATGATGATCGTATGTTCTCCAAATCCAATGGTCCTTATTCATTTCGGATTTTCGAGCTTCGGGTATTTCAAATCTCAAACTTTCCAGAGCGTAACCTCCTCGCAACTTTATATCCAAAGTGAATGTTGTTCGTTGATCAGGATCTTATATCGACGACTCAATATTTTTGTGATGTAGCTTTGCTAGCTTATATTGTCCTTCCACTTGAAAATGATCCGACAACTGACGAAAATTCGCATTTCAGGAATTTCAAATCTCAGACTTTCCGAAGCTTAACCTCCTCGTATCTTTATATCCGAAGTGAATGATGTTCATTCGATCAAGATATTAGATCGAAGTCTCAATCTATCTGTGATGCAACTTTTCCAGCTTATCCTTTCCTTCCACTTAGAATGATCGAACGAGTGACAGAAATTTCATAAATGAGATCTCAGATCTTACCTCGCTTATCATATCCTTCCACTCGAAAATATCCGACAGCTTGGCTAGAACTTAGTTTTGATCTGACGAATGGAGGGTATTCAGATAATCTAACTCTCTACCTTTTTACCTCACTTATCCTATCCTTCCACTCAAAAGTGATCCAATGGTTGTGAAGATTCTCGAAGCATGTCCAAGATCAAGAATGATTGTGGAACCACAACTTGCGAGTTATTTAACTTGTCACCCAAACTCCGCAATTGGAATTTGTATGTTGTTGGTTATTCAACCACAATCGTCGATATTCGAAGCTATAATATCGGACGGTACTGACTAATTGTGGAATTGGAACTAGCACGTCATTTAATTCTCCTTTTGATCTCTACAATCTATCCCTTCCGTTTATCTGGCGATTGTGCATCCAATGGTCACAACTCAATCCGACTTAATCTGATCACTTGTTGGATCAAACACAGTCTTCGATCTCCGAGTCTATGAGATCTGATGATATAGACCAATTGTGGGATTAGAAATAATGAGTTATTTAATTCTTCTTTCGCTCCCCGCAATTCATCCCTACCGTTGATCTGGCTTGCAGATCCAATAGTCACGATCCTCCAACGATCCTCAAGCCCACGGTCACTCATATGACCAATGTCTGTTATATTTAGACGATTAACATGGTCAACCTTGATCAGACAGCTGCTGAGGCTTCTCACTCTTGATCAGACGATTGCTGAAGCTTCTCACCCTGAGCTTTAGATTTTCTTTCCGAGTTTTGATCTCTACATTTGCTAACCCTCCTAAGATTTTATCATTGGAACATTGTTGATCCTATCGTGATCAACAATAATCATGAATTGCTTTCAGTGTGCTCTTTATTCGCTAACTCTCTTGAGCTTTAATAACTGTTTGTGCATTCTTTTATGCACTGATAGTTAGTCACTAATTCCCCTGAGCTTTGATCATAGGAACATTTTTGATCCTATCGTGATAAAAAATAATCCTGAATTGCCTCATATTTTTTGCTTCTTCTACTAACTGATATACTGTGCAGTTCGCTCTTCCTTCTAATCTTTTGATCTTCATTTTGTTCGCTCCTCCTCCCGAGCTTACACTTTCGATCAATGAAAATCTCATCTATGGTAATTCATCATTAACAACAGATCATCACATCGACTATTGACATCAATGACAATATGTCCAACACTCCCGAACGATACTCTCCTTCATTGTATTATTTATTGTTGATTGATTCTGGTGAACCAGAATGTTATGAAGAGGCAATGTAGGTAGACACTAAAAAGAATTGGGAGCAAGGAATGAAAGAGGAAATGGATTCCTGGGTAAATAGCCAGACTTGGGATTTGGTTCAGCTGCCTGCATGAAAAAGATCATTGTATAATAAATGGGTTTACAAGTTGAAGGAAGAAGATGGAGGCAAAAAGAGGTACAAGGCTAGATTTGTTGTAAAAGGGTTTGCACAAAATAAAGGTATAGATTTTGATGAAATATTTTCTCTTGTTGTTAAAATGACTTCAATTAGGACTATTTTAAGTCTTGTGGCAGTAGAAGATTTACATCTTGAATAGTTAGATGTAAATAAAACTTTTCTCCATGGGGATTTGGATGAAGAGATTTATATGCAGTAGCCACAGGGGTATGATGTCAAAGGAAAATAAAATTTGGTATGCAGGTTGAAGAAGAGATTGTATGGCCTAAAGAAAGATCCAAGGAAGTGGTATTTCAAGTTTGACAGGTTTATGACAGAACAAGGTTATAGTAGATGTCATTATGATCACTATGTTTATTTTAAAAAGATAGAAAAGGGAAGCTATATTATCTTGCTATTGTATGTATATGACATGCTTTTTGCAGGGTCTAATGTGCATGACATAAATGTGCTCAGGAATAAATTAACTAATTCTTTTGCGATGAAGGATTTGGGTGTTGCAAAGAAAATCCTTGGTATGAGAATAACAAGAGAGAGGGAAAATCACAAATTGACATTGTCTCAAGGTGAGTACATAGAGAAGGTGTTGGAGAGGTTTAGAATGCATAATTAAAAACTAGTTAGTACACCTTTGGCCATCCATTTCAAATTAACTAAGGAAATGTGTCCCAAGACACAGGAGGAGATAGAATACATGTTCAGGGTCCCTTATTCATCAACAATTGGAAACTTGATGTATGCGATGGTTTTCACAAGACCATATATTGCACATGCAGTGAGTGTCGTGAGCTGGTATACGAACAATCCAGGTAAAGAACATTGGGAGGAAGTAAAGTGGATTCTCAAGTATTTGAGAGGTACTTCTACTCATGCATTATGTTTTGGAGGTTCAGAAACTATTCTATAGGGATACGTTGATTCAGATATGGCAGGTGATAAAGATAGCAGGAGGAGCACCACATGGTATGTTTTTACTATAGGTGGAACAACAGTAAGTTGGATTTCGAAACTGAAAAAGGTTGTTTCACTTTCAACAATGAAAGAAGAGTATGTTGTTGCTACAGAGGCTAGTAAATAAATGATTTGGTTACAGAGGTTTATGGAGTAATTGGGAAAGAAGAAGGAGAATAGTAGGTTGTAATGTGACAGTGAGAGTTCCATTCATATTGAAAATAACTCATCCTTCCATTTGAAGACTATGCATATACAACTCAGGTATCATTTCATATGAATCATCTTGGAATATGGACATTTGAAGTTGGAAAAGATACATACTAGCCAGAATCCTGCAGACATGTTAACAAAGGGAGTAACTAGGGAGAAATTGAGTTCTTGCTCAGTTTCAGTTGGTCTTCAAGCATGAAGATGAAGATGTGAAATTTTACAAGTCTAAGAAGGACCATATTCCAGTAGATACAACAGTGGTGGAGTTGTTGAGATCAGTCTCCAAGTGGGAGATTATTGGTTGTGGAGCCTGATTATCTTCCTGATTCATAGGTCTTTGTTTTTGGCTGTGTTTATACCCCATGAAGACTGTACACCCAAGAATATTGTACAATCCTCCATGTGGGGGGGTTGCAGGGGGGGATTTCCCCCCCTACGAGGTTTGGGGGAAAGTGGGCCCTCGAAGGAAAAATTTCCTTGTAAATGTATATTTTAATTTCATAGTAAATATGGACCGTTCATTATAAGGCCGCAGATCTGACGATATAAGTTATTTTAGGTTTTTGTTTCCCTATAAGGAAACCCTCTTTTATGAGGGAAATGTATTGTGGCTATGCATCATTGCGAATATTGTATTATGAGAGAGGAGATCATGAGAGAAAGAAGAGGAAGTTACAACGGGTGTGTTGTAGGTTGCATTCCTTCATTTGTTGGATAATAAAAGGGAAGGACCTAGAAATTTATTTGGTGGACGTATCCCACACCGGGTAAACCACACATATCTATGTCTCTATTTTATTGTATATCATCTGTGTTTTATTTCCACATTTGTCTTATTTTATTGCTCTGTGATCCTATTTTTCTAACAATTGACACTTCATATTTCAAATTGGGAATTTTAGTTTGGTCATCCCTTGTGAAAAGAGATCCAAAATTGATACAATCTTTTGAAAGAGATGCATAAGCTTGATCTTCAGGATTTCCTACATAATTATCTATATCAACAAGAAATTCAGGCAACTTCTCATCATTCTCAAAAATTTGGAGGTAATCTTGATTATCAGGTACTGAAGGTCTGAAAATTCTTTTGACCTGAAATATATTTTGATTCCATGAATTGTTAGTATTGAATAAAGATGCAACAATTGCTAGTGAATCTACCTTCTAATTCTTATCTCTTGGGGTGAAGGGAATGTTAAATAAACTAAAAGAATTCATGAGCTCATTTAGTCTTTTGGCATAATATTTCAACTTCTCATTTTTTATGTTGTACTTGTTTTTAATATGATTTATAACCAGTTCAGAATCACCTGTTATTATCAAACGTTCTACTTTGATTTGCAATGGAATGTTCATACATTGTATTAAGGATACACATTCTGCCTCATTATTCATACAAGGAAATTCTAGCCTGATTGCATGTGGATATATAATTGAGTTGGGGATTTGGAAAACAATTCCTACTCTGCTTCCATATTTTGAGCAAGCACCATAAAAATACATTTTCCAAAACCCTTCTAAAGCATGGTTTCTTTCTTTCTTTGAGATATTGGGATGTTCTAGATCAAGCATAGTTTTCTATCCCAACATCAATGTAGTCCTGCATTAATTCATCATCTTTTTTTTTTTAAAGAAACTGGCTTCCTATATTCTCGGGAAACTCTCACCATGGTTCCATATTTGTTTGGTAACATCATACAACTTACATCGTTCATGATGTACCCTCCAATTAGTGATCACCAATCTCTTCCCAGAACTATTCCATATCCTGGAGGCAAGTCAACCACAATGATAGTGAACAAAATTGTGATATGGGGCACTGCAGATATCCAAGAACATAAATATTTAATTTCCCCATATGCGGGGACCTTTCTTGAATCTATTGCATAGATACTTTCTCCAATTTCATAATACTTTGTGCATCCCATCCCAGGTGCTTCCATGAATGACAATTGAATGATATTATTTGTTTCTCAACTATCAACCGAAAATTTTTGCAGTACCACATCATGATTTTCTATTGTGATGTAGAAAGGTGGCACTTTACCCTTGGGTTTGACTGTTGTGATATTCTGGTGTTGCCTGGGATTTTTTACAACAACTTCCATCCATGTGTTTGGTTCATCAATAAGTTTTAATATATTTTCTCTTCGCTGAAGAATTTTGACCACTTCCATGAACTTGGGTAAATTAATTCTCAATTTAGTCAAATCATCAATTACATTATAGGTCATTTGTAGAGGATTCTTTGTCTGATTTTCAACTGCTTGCTACTTTGTCACCTTTGTAGTATTTGTTCTCATCTTTTATTTTTATTTTTCAACAGTTTCCTTCATTTTGAATTTATTTCCTTGTGCTCTCGTTTGCACAACATTCTCTTGCGAGATGTCAATTTATTCTTGTTCATCAAATATATACAAGGATGACTCTCCTTCATCTTTCTGTATAGATTCAATAATGTCATCTTGAACAATATCGACCTCTTGATCAAAATAGTCAATATTTTCATCTTCAAAAATTTTCTCTAATACAACATCATTAGGATTTGGCACCCTAGGTGCCCTTTGTCTATTTTCTTCATTTCTTTCATCATTTCTTACTCTCTTCTCTAAGACATGGATTAGAAACAAAATTTTCACCTCTTCTTAATCTTGTTAGCTCATTTTTCATTTGATGAATAGTTCTATTCATTTGAATCATTTCCATCCTTTGCCTCATTTCTTGCATTGTAGTTGGGTCATTTTTCACATTAGGAATAACTCCTTGGAGGATTCCTCTACCAAATATTCGATATTCAACATTCCTTACTATTCAATCTTCAACATTCCTCGAGGTTGGTTCTCCTTGATTTGATATTGCAAGAGTGTCCATTTGTTGGAGAATGAGGTGGAACACAATATGAAACAAAGAACATAGTACTGCATATAACTGAAGAGGGATGAAAAATTTTCTAAGAAGAGAAGTGGCATCTAAAGACACCGTTACAACACTTAAGAAAAACGTATTGTGATCAAAACATCACAATGCATATTGCACATCTTGATTTGCATGATATATTGTGTAATATCAAATCACATTCGACATATGAATATGACCCAAGGGGTCTTCTTTTATAGACACAAGATCTAACTAACTCCCATAAAATCCAGAATGTATTTTCCACATACAACCGTCGATGGTTAGAATTGATTCCAAAAAACTCATTTTGTCAAGTTGGCTCAATAGGACTCGACCCGATCGACTATCAATCCAACTTGTATTTGGTTGTAGGGCTGGTCGATCCACCACCCGATTATCTTTGACTACTAATCAACTATCTGACCGACATGCATGTCAACTACTCGACCAACTGGTGTTGTGTGTTGGTGGATCGCCCGATCGATTGTGTCCAGATGTAGGTCAACCTCTCGACCGACTGAACCCAGAAGATGTGTGATGAACCATAAATTATTGATGTACCAACAAAACCCCATCTACACATAACTCTGAAGGTTCATGAGCTAAAATTAAATCACTGGAACACCCCCCCATAATTGCAGCTTCATGAATCCCAAGAAAAGTGTGGAGCTTAATGAATGTGGCTTCAATTAAAGGTTAGGTGAATATATCAACAAATTTATATTCAATACGACAATATTCAAGAGAAACAATGTCATCATGAACCAACTATCACAAATANGTAAAAGAAATGGAAGTCCTTCTCACAACATTTTTTCGAATCTTGTTTGGATAAGACAAGATAGGCAAGATTATTACCCTAATTTATAGCCTTATTACAAATTTAGTTAACCTTTAAGCTATTTACTTAAAGACCAATGACTGTATTTTTATCATTTATCAAATGCAAACTAAAATAAAGAAGTTTGATTTTTTTATATAATAATTTCAACGAGAACCAAAATCACATAATCTGGTAGAAATAAGAAAGACCAAGAGAGTTGCAAAACCATCAATGATTTTATTCATTCATTATGTAACAACCAATAAAATTTACATAATTCAAAGTATGGACCAGATGAAAGTCTAGCAACCTAAGGTAACACACACATAGGCCAATGATGCCCTCAAATCAGACCAATAATCATAATCCAACAACTATATCTTGCACTCTGTTATGACTCTACACAAGAATCCTATTTAGTACTGAGAAACTAATCCAAAAACCAAAAGAAGTTTGCATACTATCAAATAGAAAATGAGTCTGGAAGAATATCAGAATTCAATGTTTCTTAGTCCTAGATTTTTCGTCACCTTCAATAGACCCTACTATCACAAAAGCGTCTTATCTTAGAAATCAGAGATGAATGAAGTAGTAATGAAATCTCTCTTGGAAGTAAGAGAATACCTTATCAACACAATGTGTTCTCCTCTTTTCTTTGTCCAACTTACCCCTTTAAACATCTCCAGGATAGTTGAATCATTCAACCACTTTTAGTTAACTCATTAACTAACAATTATTTAGTTAATAGGAGGGATGTCAAGTAAGTTAAATAATAATAATAATAATATGATAAGGGTACTAAATAAAACTAATAAGAGGGAACCCCCTATTTAATTTGGACCAATTAATGAACCATTTCCTCCTTGTAACTTTCACCTTAGATGCAAGACACATAAGCTTGCTACATCATACAACCCATGTCATTAAAATGCATAAGATGAAATAAAAGGCCCCTTGTCACTCCATGTGGCAATCATTAATTTTACCAAAATTTAACCATTAAGTAAATATGTCCAAAACATGAAGCATAACAATCATAAGGATATCCGAAATATAGAACTTTCAGAGTATGAGTTGTCTCCAAATAAAGTGCAGATAATTTTATACATGGATAATAAAATAAACCAACAAAATCATGAAAAAACATATTTTCTGTAAGAGGTTGCCCCTCTCTTGCTATGACTACTTCCAACCCTTTTATTTCTCCCAACTTATGATCCTACCTTAGCAGATTTCTTATCATTTCCCTGCACATGTGAAGTAACTGAATGTGATGACTTTGACTCAACTGCTACTACTTTCTCATTCACTGGACTATCCTCAAGCTCAGTTATCTTGGCCTTGGCATGATGGGGATGTGAGGCTTGGGATATAGGTTGTTGATGCAAGGAAAGAGCAATAGGCCAGGCATGGAAAGGCGACTGATAAGGGTGATCAATATTTGGCCAACCATGTGACTGTCCAGAAAGAGGATGTACAACATTTTTCCAGACATCATATTCTGGTCTAACTAAGGGAGTGGAAACATGGTTTGGTACTATATTACTGATACTTGGATGAGGGTTCGTAGGTATAAGTGGAGGTATATAGGTTTGTTGGGCAGCCAAGTTGAGAAAACATGTCTGCAACAACTGATTGAATTCTTCTGAATATGCATCAAAATGTGTATAAAATCAGAGCCTCTTATTACCCCTTTGCCAAGGACCTAGTCATTACCTCTATTCTATATATATATATATATATATAGAATAG
>JASDQU010384563.1:0-10900 GCA_032191745.1 Picea mariana | reverse complement strand
GTCTAGGGTTAAGGTCAAGCCTTAGAGGTCGATCTACTTGTCCGCAGGCAGATTTTCCTACAACACCTTCGTCATGCCTAATCAAAAGTCCATGATCTCCCTTTGATCAACGACTCAGATTAGATCGCGGTTTCACATTTTACGATTTCAAAGGATAGAGCACATCCTTTCTTTGACTTTCTAGTCAATGAAATGCCAATCCCTCGCCATGTGTCCTCTACATCCAACATTCCACAACATACCTCGATCCAAAGGTCCATATCAATCCTTAATCCGATGACCCATATCATTTCAAGATTTTTCATATCACGAGTTCCCACACCATGCTCCATTGACTCCTCCAATGTGCAAGTCAGCAAAATTCTACTCACTTTACATGTGTCCTTCTTGAAGATGGGCAATGCTCCTGCTTTCAGGATTTTGTAGGCCTGCTTCATCTTGCACGTAAATATCGTGCTCCTTATTATGGATCCAATGACGATCGGTCTTCAGGCTCATATCTGATGCCTTAGATATGTTCTCTTCTACCACGCGCTCCTCCTATCTGAATTAAGATATGATGGTCATCGAGAAATTTGAATGGGATCCAACGATCACTGTTTCTCTTCATTGTTGAACTTTCCATTTCCATGCCATTATCGTTGCACTATTGATCATGATATTTTCCATCAATGACAAACACGCATACTTTGCCTCTATCTGAAAACATGCCAACACTCCATACACCAAACCCTGCAGTGAATTTTATCTTACCAGGTCTTTCTTGATTTTAGAATCTAGGTGCCTAAAGACGGGAAAACTCTGCAGTTGTATTGAGAGTTTGAAGACTAGGTCTCGGTCAGGCACCATGTTCTTCCTCTTCATCTTGGCTTGGTGCTTGGGTTTGGCTATATGTTGACTTTGAATATTGATGATAGTTGGTAGGAATAAATACTTGGATATTGGGACTTCAAGCCTATACAGTCCAGATGTGTACACCTGATTACTGTGATATGGATCGAAGGTTCCTTAACTGACACCTAATAACCCCCCACCCCCCCCCAATAGTAAGGACCATGGATTTTTCCCAAGCCGCCTAAGATGTTGTTCCAACTATGAATATAGTTCTAATGTTAGGGTTTCCCCTAATGACAACTAAATGAAGGCTCAAGCCCTACCCTTAGCTTCATTCATGCCATATTCAATAATAGTATGGAGAGGACTTGTTTTTGGGACACGCTACACAATAGAGTGGACATCGGTGTGCCCACCTCAAGAGAAAATATGCTACACTTGCTTCACTCAGAGATGACAGTTGAGTGGGATGTTTCTCATCCATTTAATCTGGGGCTCATGGTCAAATATTCTCAGGTAGCGTGTTTTATTACTTCCATTTTGATGAAACCATCCTTTTGGTCTTCTATTTGGTTCACTTAGATAGATTTCTTGTACTGGTGGACATACAACTGGGACTAGAATTGGCAACCACAACTGGTAGGAGAAATTGGGACTGGAAACCATGATTGGATGGGGATAGATCGATTGGTACAAGTAGGTGTCCTACGGAGCTTGCCTGATCTGCGGCCAGAAAAGGGATACCTTTATTTTTTCCCCTACACTAGAGGATATAAAATTGGCATTAAAAATATCTTTTGTTTGTGGTTCAACTACTGAACCAATGGCCTATGGCACTGGCTTTGCCTCTCATGGCATGTCATGGATCAGACCTGTTGCAGGAAAAATGATTTCATTGTCGAAGGCCAACCGAATAAGAAAGTAGTAGAGGCGTAGGTATGTATTATCACTAGTAGAGAAAAAGGCAGGAACATATCTAGTCAAAGCATTTGATCCAGTTGATCCCAACAACCATATTTTACCCACGAGAAAGGGCAGGTACATCCATTAGCAAGCACAATTGTAGCAACAATTCAATATCCTCTCAAGCAGTGAAAGGAGGAGAAGATTCCATTCAAAAGGAGGAGCATAGTTCATTCGAGAGCCAGTTATAAATCCAAGAGTACCACTAGTTTACCTCGAGAAAGTTTACTTCATTAACCCAGTAAAAGCACCTACCCAGATCGGGATTTCTTTTTCCAAAGAAAGAAGTAGTCATTTAAGTTCCAGTTGTTTCATATCTAGATTCTTCTGATCCATTTGATCCACCCGAAGTTGTAGTTCCAGCAGAAGGCAGGGGCTTAATGGGGTTGGGAGGGAAGTATTGATTTCATATGTGTCTTCAGAATCAACTCCTTATTATGAATTTGGTCGAGAATCTAGACTCCGAGAAAAGGTGGATTCACAATGGTTAGATAATCGTTGATGGGAAAATGGTAAATGAGCTAGACATTGTACTCAGGATAGGGTCCAAATTAGTTTATCATCATCTTTCATGGAGGGATCCAATTGTACCCTGTAAATTATATGTTATGTTTGAAGATGATCATTTGGTAATTTTCTATACTACCACATTTTGGGTGATAAAAATTTGAGGCGAGAATGTTGAAGCATAGAGTGTAGACCTTTTTAACTTTGAATACTTACAATGATAGAAGAGTGCGGACAATGTACTATTGTTTTGAGTTTGTAGCATTTTACACTTACTAGTAAATTCCATAAGAAATATGTTTTATAGAAATATACACAGTACACATGCTAGTTTCTAATCATTGATAATATTATAGTTCATTAGTGTAATCAACTTTTAAAGTTTATATAGGTGAAGTTCCTAGTTTTTAGTTTCTGGTAGATGACATCCCAACAAGAAGTTGACTTGGGTACTACCATTTCTTGAGTCCAGGTGTTATATTTCAGGTTATCTTGAGATGTTATTAACATCTAATATAATGTTTTATGGTGTTTTACATTTACTATTATGGTTTATGAGGTCCATCTTGCAGTGAATAAGCCATCAGGCCTACAAGTTCTCCCTGGAGGACTATTCCAACAACGGACTGTATTAACTCAACCCAAGTGGAAATCTATCCAGTTGAGCAATTATAGGTTAGTGACTGGAAAGGTCATTTCTTATTTGAAAGAAACACAACCTGTTGCTATTCACCGACTGGGTAGAGGCACATCAGGTATATTACTTTGTACAAAATCAGAAATTGCAAAATCACAGCTTGCAATAGATTTTGTTGATGGAACCTCTTTTATCAACATGAGCATATTCAATTATGTGGGTGTTCAAGCCTAGGTTTTAGTTTTGAAACTGGTCTTTGATACCATATGTAAGGCCTACCTTAGAGAGCCTCATATAAATAAATACTTTCTAATCTCCTACTGAAATTACTGCAACTTAGTTTAGAATTTTCTTTCATGATTTTTCTATACCAGGAAAATAAATCAACAACATAATAAAAATAGAACTTAATAAAATACATAGAATTCTTACCTCAATATGTAGATTAGTTGATTTAGTCCCTTTTTTACTTGTTGATGATCATGCCCAACTGCCCCAAACTGACTATTAACCTCCCAGCCAATTAGGAACAACCTCTTCGGCTCCCTAGCTCCAAGAATCCTTGAGGTTTCTTGGGCCCCGAGGCCAAAATTCCCAGCAACAACAGTGCCCTGTGAGAGTTTACTAAATGCTCTTTTCTCCCAATTTCCTCCTTCCCCTTCCTTCATCTCTTGCATAAATTTCCAATCAAAAAATGAGACCCCCTCTCCAAGTCCCCTCCTCTCTTCCTTACCCTCCTCTCTAAAATCCCCCTCATTAATTTCCCAACAACCTTATCCCCCCATTAATTCCCTAATATCCTTATCCCCCCATTAATTACTTCACCCACCTTTTAATAATAAAATAATAAAAGTCTCATTTACTATATTTTAATAATTAATTAAATTAAAATTAAAAACTATGATAAAAATTAATCAATTTGGGTTGTTACACATTGTATTATCATTTTGTTTCAAGACAAGGTTGTTTTTCTAGAGATAGGTGGGAAGTATAATGGAATACACCCCCACCTTAGACTCCATCACTTTATGCTTAAATTTTATTGGTTTAACAAGGGTTTGCTAAGAGAAGTATAAGTGCATACACCCTCTTAGCTTAAACCCTAGCTAGGGATACTTGCCTTGGGGAGTAAGAGGATTTACATAGCCAAGGGGGTAGTAAATTTAGTTCTTTATTTTCTTGAATCCATCAACCCAATAATTAAAGGCACTAGTCATCACTTGTTGCATTGGAGATATAAAATTGTTTCCTTGGGAAACGTGAAATTTCATGATTTTGAGGTTGTTCCTAGTGGAATCAAATCTATGCTATAAATGTTTACTTGAGCCACTAGAGCATTTTATTTCTCCAAGTATTTATTTTTGTTGTTACAAATTTAACCTAAATCCATTAGGGATGCAGAAAACCCTAACCAAACTCTTCAATAACTCCTAATTTAACCATTGAAAATTGCCTAAAATCTGCCCACATAATCTACTGAGTTCAATGCATCTTTTGGAAAGTTTTGAGCAAGTTTAGTGGTTAAATATATTGTTGTAATAAATATCACCACAACTATAATTTTATGAAAGCCTTGATTTTTTTGCTAAAGTCTTGTTCTATCATTGTTGAGCTAAACTAGTTTTTACTAGCTTGTCTTGTGCTTATTCAATTGGAGTTTAGCACTTATATTGCATTCCTTATTATATTTTGTGTGCTGATATGTATCATTGATTATTTCTGCAATTAGGGACAGAAATATTAAATTTATTTTCCACCTAACATTACTATATTCAAGTGTCAAATTTCTTTTGTCTCGGGCAGGTACAAACACCCTTTGCAGCCATCCAAAGACTTGGCAACCTTAAACCACTTGGAGACGAGTCATCAAAGCCATATTTCCTCTTCCATCACTGAAATTTTGGGGTGTACTTCTCTTTTTTACCTTCCATTCATATCAATCCCCCTAGGGTCATTGGGATCACCTCCCTAGATTTATCTAGTCACCCTCGAAGTGTGGGACCTATATCAAGGTGACATTGGGTATAGTTTCCCTTAGTTGTTTCCATTTTGGTGGTTGGGTCAAGCTTTTCCCAACCTACAAATTGTGTGATAACACCTTTGAATCCATAGGTTACGTTGCATGCATTTGAAAAATGGGTGAGATATTTTATTGGACCGATTAATCCACCAACAAGAAGATGAGGATCTAGGTAAATAATTATTGCGACAGACTATTTGAAAATATGGGTAGAAGAAAAACCAATTGCAGTCTGCAGTGTGGAGACAATTTCATGGTTCTTATTCAAGAATGTGGTTACTAGGTTTGGGTTTCCTAAATTACTTATGAGCTATCGGGGGACTCACCCTTTTAACAAGCCAATTGTAGCATTGATAGAGGAGTTCCAGATTCACCATTAAAAAATCATGCCTTATCACCCTCAAGAAATTTAATGAAACCATGGAAGCTTTCAATAAGATATTATATAATGCATTGACAAAGATATAAAATATAGGATGGGATGAATAGGACCTAAGGATTCCTATGGTGTTATGGGCTTATAGAACTACATGCAAGATGTTTACAGGTCAGGCACTCTTTAGGTTAGTATATCGTTAGGAAGTAGTCATGCCTATGGAGTTTGTTGTACCCATCCTGCACATTGATATATTGACAAATTATACAGATATCGACACAGTAGAAGAAAGATTGTCTAAGTTACTGGCACTAGAGTAAGATGGATTTATCGCAGGGTTCCATCAACAGATACATAAGGTAGGCAACAAAGCTTTGCATGAAAAACACATCAAGAAGAAGAAGTTTCAGATAGGAGATTTAGTACTTCTCTATGAAAGTAAGTTCTTACAACACCCTGGGAAGTTCAG
This sequence comes from Picea mariana, assembly GCA_032191745.1. Lineage (NCBI taxonomy): Eukaryota > Viridiplantae > Streptophyta > Pinopsida > Pinales > Pinaceae > Picea > Picea mariana. The sequence continues at coordinate 5,094 of JASDQU010384563.1, read as the reverse complement.
GACACATTGACTGGGGCCATATGTAATAAGATATTTCACATAAGTAGGTGTTGTTAAGTTGGAATAGTTGTATGGAGAAGTGATGGAAGGCTTGTTGAATGGTAGTCAGTTGAAAATATATAGGGACAGTTGTGCTTCTTCACATTAGTCTGAATTGCACAGAATATGTACCATAGAACTTGTATCATAGTGTACCATAGCAAGAAAAGAGAAAAAAAGAAATAAAAACTAAGTAAAAGGGATAAGAAGGAAAATTGTCGCAAGAGAGAAGAGATCACGCAAAGAGAAGAGATTTTGCAAAGAGAAACGATCACACATGTTGATTAATTGGGTTGGTTTTCATTGATGTAAACCCTTGAAGAAAGTCTGGTAGCAAATTATGGTAGCCCCAACAGTATGGTTAAGGGACTTCAGTTTAATTGATGTATAATTGTATGAAGATTAACATATTTGCAAGTAAGACTATTCTAGATAGATAGTACATGTCATGCCATTTATGGTGATATGTGGAATGTCACATAACTTCTCATGGTTAGAGACTTATGGCCTTGTGAAGTTGGAGAACCCTCATGAGTTACCTAGAAGGTCAAAGAATTCAAATTATTCTAGAAGCTCCTACAAGAAGTTGACTATTCAATTGGGTGAAACTAGGAGTTAATTGTTGCATTAAGAAAATAATTAAAAATAATTTAGATGGAACTAGCACTGGAGAAATTAGTATTTGTAGCAAAATGGGTTAGAAGTAGACAAGTGGTTAGAAGTGGGTTAGACCTAAAAGAAGGAAGGTGGTTTAAGTTGGTTAGAAGATAACCCCTTGAGGAAGCTACATGGAAGTATAAATAAGAGAGAAAGGATCTCCTATGAGAAACTATTGAGCACATTGAATATCTATTATTGTGTAAGGTTTATTCTAGGTACTCATTGACACATATGAAGTTGCGCAAGTTTGAGGTAGCACGAAGGGTTGAAGACGAAAGTTTCAAAATTACAGAAAATTATGAAAAACCCTAGATCTTGAGGTGTACGCGGGATGAAGTGGAGAATGGCACATACGTATGTGAGATTTCAGTATAATAGGGTGTGTAAATGTGAGAAAAGCCACGAAAAATTGAGAAGATGAATATGTCAGGTCTCTAGAATATGAAAGCAAGCTCCCATGAAGGTCTACAATGATCATGTACAACAGATATGTCTACATGTTCAAAAGGTATGTCTTATTTCTATAAGTAGTTGGATTTTTTTTTCTACATGAGAAATGGTTATGGGGGTTTGAGTATTTTCCCTAGAGAGGCTATTGGCTGCATGGGACTTGTCAAGCTGCTATGTTAAAGAATTTAATGACCTGAAAACACTGAATTGTCAAACCAGGGTAAGTAAACTTAGAGCTGCTACATTGTATGTGCGGGTAAGATTCTAATTCCTATCTAAAGACTATTCTTAGAAGAAAACACAAACTCACTCTTAGAAACTGAATCCTAATGACTATCTTGAAACTTATCATCTCCTATTTAATTCATCAACAGAAAACAGTTCTATGCTTAAGTGCAAGTGCTTCTATTTCTACTCTAATGTGATTTCACAAGACTATCTACCACTATCTTTAATCATCTAATCATCACTATTTCTATCGAAGCCATAACAGAAAGAGTGTTTCCTAAAATTATTTTAGTCTAAGCATCGAAAATAAATTTAAATCTATCCACAGGAAAACAAAGAAATATCCTACTTACCCTATTGGTACCGGAAGCTTCCTCTAATTCAATTGCAACCTAACTATCCTAACTAAGCAGAGTAACCTAACTATCTAACAAAGCAGAGTAACCTAACTATCCTAACCAAAACAAAGTAAATTCAAACTCTAAGTTACGTTCAGATTGAAAACTAGAATCAAAGAAAACCTAGTTCATGCTCTAAACTCTACAGGAATCAACCATGCTTTCAACACTCATCAACGTAGAAGATATTAATATGATGGAAACGATACAGTTGAAGAATAATTAAGCAAGAATCTGAACAAGTTAATTCCCAAACTCAAATAAGCTAACATGCATGCAAATACTAAGATACTGAAATAAACTAAATCTAATGCAGAGAAAAGCAGCGACTTGAACCTGTTGGCGGGCCCAACCAAGAGGTGCAATCGTCGAAAGGAAAACCAGAACTACTCAAATTATTCTATGCAAACACTGTCCATGCTTCACGCTCCATTTACTCAGAAAAATAACTCAAATCATAAGACAGCAAAGTAACATAACGCAAAGGCAGATTGTATTAACAGAAATGTGTATCATAACATAACATAACCAACGTTTCTTAGGACTGATCCTCTGGTTATATATTTCCTCCTCAAAAAGAGTTTAAAGAAAAAATACATTAATTCAAATGGATCCCAGATCCGAAAATAACTCGAAATCAGTTAAAAAATGGTCTTCACATCTTCGTGACACGCAGTGTCACGAAGTGTGAGTCATGAAGTATTAACAAATCAGTTCTATAATTTCGCCTTGAATCAGCATATGAGTGATGACTCAATCTATCATGTAAATCGCACTGTCTACCACTCAAGCCATATCGCGCGGATCTTTAGTAGCTTCGTCGGTATCTCCACGAGGTGCGAGCTGGTACCTGGTACTGGAAAATCCTGTTTCAAATAGAAATAGTACCTAACTCAAGCCACATTAGTTTCAATATTAATTTAAAGTATCAAAATACATAAAAATAACTTGAAACGTAAAAATACCTTGAGTAGCCCCATTGAGTGGTAAAGAGATGTCAACTGTGTCATAACAGGGCCAGAAGGGGTGGTACTGGGTATGGAAATGGAGGTCTTTGTGATATAATATAGGCAAAAACATGGTCAAAACTGGAGAGCAACATGCCCCCAAGCTGAAGTCTTTGCCTGTCCTCAGGCAACAAAAAAGTCAAAGACTGATAGCAATCAGAGCGTTGCAGCAACTGCAACCAACATTTGTAACCTCTCATATTTCTTCATATTTCTGATTTCTTTCTTGAGGACTCGGTTGATTATAATATGCTTTCTGGCAGTCTTTTGTAGTTTCCTGTTCCTTTGGAAAAGACCCTTATTCTTCTGTTTTAATCTTTCGATTTTGGACAAGAGATGAGTTACCCTGACTTTCATGAGTTCATTCTCTGTCTTGATATGTCGGTCCAATACAGTGTACTCATGTAGCTTCTCTTTCAATCTGTTATTCCTTCTTTTTAGTTTGGCTACCATTGGTCTCAAGGATCGAATGGAGGAAAGTTCACAGTAAGATTCAAATGTTTTATCATGTCCTGGTTGTGGTTGAGGACTAGATGTGTGAGTGAACTCATCTGGACTTTGATCATGGGTGTCAACTAGATCAGAATTATGATCTAGACTGAGTTCAGGAGTGAACTCATATGGACTTCGTTCATATGTTTCAACTGGATCAGGATTATCAACTGGGCTAGGTTCAGGAGTGAACTCTCTTTGTATCCGAGCAGGGGTATCTGTTGGTACTCGAATTGGCTCATTTTTCTCAATTCCTTTGAGCGCAGTAGCCTGCCAATCCACTTTACAGGCTTTTTGAATTAATTGGGACAGAGTCCAAGTCATTTCAGAGGGCTCTAGAGCCTCCTCATGATCATCTACACTTTTTAACCTCTCCTGTGGTGGGTAACTGGGCACAGAGTTATCCATATCTGACAATTTGCTTTTACATTTTTGTTTTGGATTTCTTGTAGGTTTGTCAGTCAACTCTGCCAGTTCTTCCACGTCAATAATGTTCACAGCAACTAGGGAAGAATTCGAGATTTCAACATTTGTCTCTGTAGGAGTAGTGTTCTTCATAGTTTCATAATTGGTTTCCACTCCATCAGACCCGTGGGCATCAAATGAATGTTCTGAATCAGGGTTTCCAGCACTGGCTTCAATTGTGCTATCGGGTATGTGCTTAGGGTCATCACAGACTTTGTTCGGGGTTTTAACCCTCTTTTTCCTAGAGTTCAACTTCTTTTGTGGGGGAGCAGGCTTAACACTTCTATCTTTAGACTTGTCAGAGGCTAGGGTTTTTACAGTGAACATATCCCAAGTTTCTTGCTTCTTGGACAGTGCAGACTTAATCAATATCTTAACAAGACCAAAATGAAATAGAATTCCTCGAAAATCTTTGGCCTTTCAAACCTGTTCCGCCATCTTCTTTAAACTTTTCAACAGAAACAAGGGTATGTTCAGCAGATGATTACCTTTGAAATGTAGCAGGAGTCGGGCATGGCAGGGAAATACGATTGTATATCGTCCTTCACACGTGAGGTAACGTTGGAGGATGGCTAACAACTGAGCCCACCGTGGTTCTAACCATGACCGCGATGTCCCCTCTGACCACTGTGTTTCTCGGTACTGTGGTTTTAAAAGCTGCGTGTAGAGATTCTTGTCAACAGGCTGACCCTTTGTCCATCTCTGACCAGTGGTGGGCAGTTGAACTGCTTCTGAAATAAATTGTTCTATGACTTCGAACTCGAGCTCGCCCACTTTAGCGAACCCACCCTGAAAATGTAGAGCAAACTGAAGCATAATTGCATCATTATATCCATCGAATTTCTTAAGAAACGGCTCCCATCCTTCTTTCCAAAAAATTTCTCTAGTTGCCTCATACTCCGGAAGGGCCTCTAAGTCTGCATATGTCTCCGGTTCATGGCGATTTGCCACCATGGTTCCACTTGATATCACAGGGAAGGTCTATAAGTGAGAAGCGAAATTTAGATGAAGGCGACAAAGGAAGAGAATGTGATGAAGGAAGTAGTCAGGAGGAAAATCATAGGAGAACATTTGAATTGTCGTGGGGATCGATAGGGTGTCGGAAAATGATGATAGTCATACATGAGTGCAGAGTGTTATCATATACGAGTCATTTCGAACTCAGATCCGGTAATGTTGTTCATTTTCATGATATGAAATGTCGAGGTGGGTTGGTTCATTAGGTACAGGTCATGGGTATGATGAAACATTATGGAGTAAACAAGGCATCCTTAGTTCAAACTATTAATATGTAAATTAATACAGTAAATCAACATGAACTAAGCATACCTGAGTTAAATTACCTATCCCCTTTG
>JASDQU010384562.1:0-11236 GCA_032191745.1 Picea mariana | reverse complement strand
TGTGTTCACTATATGTTCAAACATATATGTCCTCTTCTCCATTGGATATCCAAATAGCTATCAATAATCATTCGAAGGTATTTGGATAAATTCCTAAGGGTCTTCCACCTACTTCAGATCATGGCCATGCTATTAATTTGCAACCAGGAAGTGTGCCACCTAACATTAGGCCTTAGAGGTATCCATATGCACAAAAGAGTGAGATTGAGTGTATGATCCAAGAAATGTTAGAGGTAGACTTCATTCAACCTAACCAAAGTTCTTTCTCTTCACCAATGGTGATGGTTACAAAAAAGGATGGTTCTTGGCGTATGTATCCAGATTATAGACAACTCAACAAAATGACAGTCAAAGATAAGTTTCTTATTCCTATCGTTGATGAATATTAGATGAATTGCACAAAGCAATTTTCTTTACTAAGTTGGATCTTCATTTAGGATATCATCAATTCATGATGAAGCAATAAGACATTTCCAAAATAGCCTTTAGAACACATGAAGGTCATTGTGAGTTTTTGGTTATTCCATTTAGACTTAATAATGCACCTTCAACCTTTCAAAACTTAATGAATTATATTTACAAGCCCTTCCTTAGAAAATGTGGGTTAGTATTTCTTGATGACATACTAATCTACAATAAAATCTCAGGAAGAGCATGTACAACATGTTGACAGAGTATTACAACTATTGGAAGAGCAACAACTTTATGCAAAGCCTTCCAAGTGTGCCTTTGGGGTTCAAGAAGTGGAATATTTGGGTCATATTGTATCTCATGAAGGTGTAAAAGTGGAACCTAACAAAATTAATGCTATAAGGGAGTGACCAATTCCAAAAGAATTGAAGAGACTTACAGGATTCTTAGGATTGACATGCTATTACCACAAGTTTTTCAATAATTATGGTCAAACAACAATACCTCTGACAACATTATTAAACAAGGAAGCATTTTCTTGGACTCAAGCAGCAACCAAAGATTTTGAAAAACTTAAGGAGGTTATGTGTACAACTTATATCCTGGCCACACCTGACTTCACAAAAATATTTATTGTGGAGTGTGATGCCTCAGGCCATGGTATTGGTGCAGTTTTAATGCAAGAAGGAACGCCACTTTCCTTACTTAAAGGAAAAAACTTACTCAAGCCCATTTATGAAAAATAAATGTTGGCCATACTACATGCAATTAAGATATTTGTGCCCTTACCTAATAGGAAAACACTTTAAAGTAAAAACAGATCATGATAGTTTGAAGTACTTCTTGGAGCAACGATTATCTTTAGAAGAGCAACAAAACTGGGTTACAAAGATGGTAGATTATGACTTTGAAATTATCTACAAAAATGGAAAACATAATGTTGTGGCATATGCCCTTTCAAGGAAAGAAGAAGAAACAAAAGGTTCACTATGTGATATTTCTATTCCACAACCTAATTGGGTGGAAGAAGAAAGGATAGAATGGAAGCAAGATCATTCAACAACTACAAGAGGACCCTAGTTCATTAAATAATTTTGTATGGAAGAATGATTTATATGGTATCATGATCACCTATATTTATGTAACAATTCTCAACTCAAATAGAAGGGCCTTCTGGAATTGCATAGTTCTCCTATACGAGGACATTTAGGATTCTTAAAAATGTACCACAGGATCAAGAAGGATTTTTTTTGGGAAGATCTTAAAATTGATGTTCAAAATTTTGTGTCTGAATGTGTGGCCTTCCAATATAATAAGGGAGAGACAACCAATATGTTAGGTCTCCTACAACCATTAGCTATACCAAGTCAATGTTGGGAAGAAGTTTCAATGGATTTTATTACATATTTATCCAAATATGAAGGAAAGACTGTCATCATGGTAGTAGTGGATCGACTGACAAAGTATGTCCATTTTTTCTCTCTTTATCATACTTTTAAAGTAAGTACAATAGTTGCATCATTTATGGAAACAATTCAAAAGCTATATGGAGTCCCCAATATTATTGTAAGTGACAAAGATCCAATTTTCATTGGAAAATTTGGACTGAATTGTTTTCTTGTTTGGGTACTCAATTGGCTCACATCTCATCTAACCATCCTCGATTTGATGGGAAAATGGAGATTGTGAATAAATGTCTAAAAGGATATCTTTGTTTCTTTGCATCTAATAAACACACACAATGGGTCAAGTGGTTTCCCTTTGCAGAATGGTAGTATAACACATCCTTCCATGCTTCATAAAAAATGTCCCCATTTATGACAATTTATGGATATCATCCTCCATCCATCACATCACCTTTGAAAGGGACTGCAAAAGTTCAAGCAGTGGACGACCACATAGGGCACCAACAAGAGGTTCTCAAACTATTGAAGGACAACTTGGTTATGGAACAAAATAGGATGAAACAACAAGCAGATCAACATCACAGTGAAAGGGAAATTGAAGTGGGGGAATGGGTATTTTTGAGGCTACAACCATGTAAACATATGTCCATCAAGAAACGAAAGAAGGACGATAAATTAGCACCCAAATATTATGGCCCCTATAAGTTTTTGAAAAGGATTGGAAATATGGCCTACAAATTGGAGTTGCCTCAATATTCACATGTACATCCAGTATTCCATGTTTCTTGTTTAAAGAAGGTAATCACAACAAGATCCCAATCCAAAGTATTTTACCATAGAATAACGAAGAAGGAAAAATCATACTAGAACCGGAAACAATCATTGAAATAAGGATTAAGCGGATGAGAAATTGAGAAAATATAAAATACCTCGTCAAATGGAAGAACCTACCAATGGAAGAGGTGACATGGGAAACTATCATAACTTTGGATTGGGATGTCTGATTGATCTAGGTGGATATTGGTGGCCACCCACCTATTCCAACTGGCTCCTCTTGACAATTTTTAATTCAACACATTCTTCTATAATTATTTGTAATTGTGGGTTCTACACTTTCTGGGTTGTTTGAAGCCCTACATAGCTTCCAGGTGGAGATTGGTGGCCACCCACCTAATCCAACTGGCTTATTTTGGAAGTTTTCATGTCAGTACATCTTTATGTACTTCCAAGGCCGTTTTGGGGCCCTAAATAGTGTTTTTTTGTCTTTTCGCAGTCAAACTGTGGATGAAGTCAGATTTTGATGACATAATGTCTAGTTCTCGAAAATACCTTTCAAACGGGCTATCACGTGCCTAAGACAGAGGTCATATGCAAAATTTACGACCACGGAAAGTTGAGGTACCAACTTATCCATTGGGGCCCACATAAATTTTGGTGTTTCATCTCCTAGGGTTGGATGTCTAGGGTTTTGGAATTCATTAGTAATGTTAAAAAATTCCTCTGGAGCATCATTGTAATCATTCTACTCAGACGGATGCGTGTAGCAGCCACATCTCTTCTCCGAGATAACTACCACCATTCGAGCAAGTTGTTTTCAGTTTTGTAGTTTTACAGTTTCAACCTATTTTATTTATTCAATAGAAGTTATTGTTCACTGGATATATGTTGTTGTTCTCTGTATCTCTGTGTTATTGTATTCAGTTTGTTATTCATTTCGTTCCTCTCATAAATATGGATCAGTGGTATCAGAGCGGTCTGCTCTTCATTTATTTTTCTTCGTGCATGTTCCTAACAAGATCTGGGTACAAGAAGGTAGGACTCGAACCAATTGAGCATTTGCAATATTGGTCATGCCGAGCTCGACAACAACCCATGGGGAACGAGAAGAAAGATGATGTAGTAAGAGATCCTTTTAAAATGTTGCTCAAGGAACCCCTTGCCCGACAAAGGAACGAAGTGATGGACAACTTTGCATGGATTCTTCGACGATTGCCCACAAGAGACACATCTTCATCAAGCGGCCATGCAACCCCCTTCAAGGTACAAGTAAATTTTGATATTCCATTATTTGAAGGACTAATAGATGCAGATGTTGTAGATAAATGGTTGAATCTGCTAGAAGGGTATTTTTCGGTCCACAATTTTCCAACAGGGAAAATATTACTTTTGCACTCCTCAAGGCCATCCCCCATGTTAAGGACTGGTGGGATACTTACTTTGAGCAAAGGGCCATAGAGGAATATGCAATATTTGTGGTCGCCCCCACATGGGATTCCTTCAGGGATGCCATTAAAGAGCAATACTACCTTGGTGGAAGCTACAAGGACCAGTACACAAGATGGACAATGTCAGGAAAGGGACCAGACAATACCATATTTCACCAATATTTTCCATACCCTATGCACCAAATTGAGTATCAAAGACTCTAAACGACATATGGTGCTCAAATACCATAGTTGTCTACATAGATACATTCAAACATAAATGGAGTTTATGGATATCACATCATTAGGTGCAGCTTACCGATATGTTTTCAAGATCGAGCAGAAATGTAAGCAGAAGAGGTGAGAGTTTGGATCTGCAAAATCCTCACAACCGAAGTAGGGCAAAGGCTGACCCAAACCACAAAACAAGGGACAGAGAAAAGATGGCCACTCTCAGGAAAACCAATCCAATTCACAACACAAGAATGGTAATGAGAAGTCGAAGAAGGACATGGGAAAGTGGTGTGAATACCATAAAATCCCTTGGAACAACACTGAAGAATGTCACTCCAAGCAGTCACAAGTGGTCGAGCTAAAAAATTTTGAGTTAGAGGCAGATCCTAACTCTGAAACAAATCTAGAAGGAGGGAAGCAGATTATCGATACCGAACCCAGTGCCACTATCACTACCACCAAAATCTAGCCAAGTGAACCAAAAGAACCAAAGGAAGGGGAACACCTCTTTCACTCACAAATGTGGGTAAAGGGGGCTCCACTTCATTTCATTGTCGATAGTGACATTCAGAAGAACCTGATCTCAACAAAGGTTGTCAAGCGGCTAGACCTATCGATGACACTGCACCCGTAACCCTACACCATCAACTGGCTTTACCAAGGAAGAGATCTTCATGTCAGCCAACAATGTTGTCTTCCCTACAACATCAAGTCCTTCAAAGATGAGGTATTGTGTGATATTTCTCCCCTTGAAGTTTGTGATGTTCTTTTAGGACAACCATACTTGTGGAAGCGACCTGTTGTGTATGAGTCTAGACCCCGTAGTGTTATTATTACTTTGGGTAGACAATTGTACATGATACCAAAGGTAGTGATGCCTACCGCTATTTCTTTAATCTTGGCTAAGCATTTGCAATAAGGTCATTTCACAAACCGGGAGGTTCATCTTCTTTGTGATCTGTGCTCACAGTAAGCAGAAGGTCACTACCACATCTGTGGCCTCTACACAGAGCCTCTCTTTGTAGCAGAATAAAGTGGACAGGATCATGGAAGACTACAGAGACATCTTCTCCTCACCCATCGGGGTATCAACACACTATCAAATCAAGCATCCAATTGATCTAACCCCCAGTGCACCTATGCCTAATTGACCAGTCTATCATCACTCGTTGATGGAAAATGACCAAATCAAGCGTCAAATCCAATAGTTTCTCCAAAAGGGGCACATCAAACCCAACTCCTTCCCTTGCGAAAGCCCAATTGTACTGGTGCAAAAGAAAGACGAGACTTGGCGGCTTTGCATTGATTACAGAGCATTAAACAAAATCACAGTCAGGAAACGGTACCCAATTCCCCGCATTGATGACCTTCTTGACCAACTCAAGGGAGCAAAGTTCTTCAACAAGATTGACCTAAAGTCTGGCTACCACCATGTTCTCATCGAACCGACCGATGTATGGAAGACAACTTTCAAATCTAAAGAAGGTATCTTTGAATGGTTGGTCATGCCCTTTGAATTAACAAAAGCACCATCCACTTTCATGAGGTTGATGGATGATGTATTGAAACCCTTCACCAACTCTTTTGTGGTGGTATATCTGTATGACATCCTCATCTTCAGCAGAACTTTGGAAGAGCACATGCAACATATTCAGCAAGTTTTGAGCACTCTGCGATAGCACAAGCTATATGCCAACTTGGAAAAATGCTCCTTTGGCATGAACAAGGTCTAATACTTGGGCTACATCGTTGATGAACATGGGGTACATGTGTATCTAGCTAAGATCCAAGTCATCCATGATTGGCCAGCCCAGACCACACTAACTGATCTTTGGAGCTTCTTGGGACTTTCCAACTTCTACTGACATTTCATGTTGGGATTCTCCCATATTGCATGGGCCTTTATCCAAGTAACCAAGGAGGTGGCAAGGAAACGTTCGCATGGGGGAAGAAAAAAAAGGAGCATTTGAGGATTTGAAGCATCGATTGTGCTCATCTTTAGTACTCTCCTTACCCGATCTGCAACAACCATTCGATATTGAGACTGATGCATCTGACTATGTTGTAAGCACAGTTCTCACTCAGCACGGTCATCCATTATCATAACATAGTGAGACACTCTCATATATAATCTGAAAATACCCCACCTATGATAAGGAAATGTATTCCATTGTGCAATCTTGTTGGCAATGGAAACATTACATTCTAGGAAATGAGACAATCATCCACACTGATCACAAGCCTATGTAGTTCATACAGAAACAAGGGAAGTTGTAGAACGACTTCCATTAAAACTGGTCCACATACCTGCAACAGTTCCATCTCAACATCAAGTATAAGACAAGGAACACAAATTGTGTTATTGACTGCCTCAGTGGACCTCCAGTGGCTGCACTCACCACCGTGCTCCATTCCTGTGGGCATGAGGCACATGAGTGGCCCCAACTTTATCAGTGAGATCATGACTTCGCCACCACCTATCAACTCTTGGGTACAGGTGCGAATGTCACCGATTTTCACATTCATGATGGATTGTTATGCCATCTGGGACATCTCTGTGTTACTGCAAGCGAGTGTGCAAAAATGATTTGGGAGCCTCACTACAATCGGATGGCAGAACATTTTGGCGTGGAGAAAACTATATTCATTCTACATAAATATTTTTATTGGCCAAAACTATGACAAGACATTAGCAAGTATATTAAATCTTGCACTTCATGTTCCATTTCCAAGCCAACCATCAAGAAGCAAGGCTTATACACCTCTCTTCCTACTCCTGAGAGGCCTTGGGAATCCATCTCGATGGATTACATGTCTGGCCTTCCGTCCACCAAGCAAGGCAATGATTGGGTATTTGTGGTGGTTGATTGGTTTTTAAAGATGGCCATTCTCACAGCCTGCAAGAAGAGCATCACAGCGGAAAGCATTGCCATGATCTTCTTCGAATGAGTGTGGGTCCATTTTGGGATACCACAGACCGTCATCTCCGATCGGGACAGCAGGTTCCTCATCACATGTTGGTCGAGTTTATGGTCATTTTTGGACACCAAGATCACTAAATCATTGCCTTCCACCCTTAAACCAATGGTCAAACAGAGGTCATCTATCATATGATTGTACACATCCTATGCATGTATAACTTTAAGCATATGCATACATGGGATGAGATTCTTCCCTATGTTCAACACAACTACAACAGGGCTCTCCATAGCTCCACCGACCATAGCCCCTTTCAGGTGGGGTTGGGATTCCAACCCTCATGTCCCACTGATGTTGCACTACCTCTTGCAACCACACAGACAGATTTTTCCCATGTTCATTCTGAGGTTGACAAAGCCATTGGATTCATTGAGTGGATTCAACACATCTGCCAATAGATCCATGATATTTTGCAGAAATCCAATGCTTAGTACAAGCAGTGCCATGATTAACACTAGGCACCACACAAGTTGCAGGTGCAAGACAAGGTACGGTTAAATTTGCAGAAAGAACACCTTACAGGGCCCCATCAAAAGCTTTGTCCACTTCGCTATGGACCTTACACTATCACCAAGGCTATGGGTGACAATGTTTTTGAGCTCAACACTCCCCCCTTCCTTAGCTTGCACCCAGTGCTCAGTGTGGACCTCCTTCGACCATATTTTCCACCATTATTAGACACCTCAAAGATCACAGAATAGTTGACACCAACATAGCTTAACCCTGACTGCATGGAACATGCATCCACTGATCAAATAGTGGACACACAGGTCAAGGGAACTCGCTGGTAGAGGATCTAGCTTTATCAGGTTGTTAAGGTAGGGCAGCTCCTGCACCAAGGCAAGCGGCTCAACTAGAGCCAAATTCAGTAGAAATTTCCTCACATGATGGAGGCACTCAATGCAATGGAGACCATTTCTTCCTAAGGGGGGAGGAATTATCCAAGTGGATATTGGTGGCCACCCACCTATTCCATCGGATCCTCTTGACAATTTTTAGTTCAACACATTCTTCTATAATTCTTTGTAATTGTGGGTTCTACACTTTCGGGGTTGTTTGAAGCCCTACACAGCTTCCAGGTGGATATTGGTAGCCTCCCAGAAAGCCAATGCTAAGTACAAGCAGTGTCATGATCAACACTAGGCACCACACAAGTTGCAGGTGCGAGACAAGGTATGGTTAAATTTGCAGAAAGAACACCTTACAGGGCCCCATCAAAAGCTTTGTCCACTTCACTATGGGCCTTACACTATAACCAAGGTTGTGGGTGACAATGCTTTTGAGCTCAACACTCCCCCCTTCCTTATCTTGCACCCATTGTTCATTGTGGACCTCCTTCGACCATATTTTCCACCATTATTAGACACCTCAAAGATCGCAAAATAGTTGACACCAACATAGCTTAACCCTGACTGCATGGAACATGCATCCACTGATCAAATAGTGGACACACATGTCAAGGGCACTCGCTGGTAGAGGATCCATCTTTATCAGGTTGTCAAGGTAGGGAAGCTCCTGCACCAAGGCAAGTGGCTCAACTGGAGCCAAATTCAGTAGAAATTTCCTCACCTGATGGAGGCACTCAACGCAATGGAGACCATTGCTTCCTAAGGGGAGAGGACTGATCCAGGTGGATATTGGTGGCCACCCACCTATTCCATCAGATCCTCTTGACAATTTTTAGTTCAACACATTCTTCTGTAATTCTTTGTAATTGTGGGTTCTACACTTTCGGGGTTGTCTGAAGCCCTACACAGCTTCTAGGTGGATATTGGTAGCCTCCCACCTAATCCAACAAGATTATTTTGGAAGTTTTCATGTCAGTACATGTTTATGTACTTCGAGGGTTGTTTTGGGGCCCTAAATAGTGTTTTTTTGGCTTGCCACATTCAAACTATATACATAGTTAGAGTTTGATGGCATAATGTGTATTTCTCGAAAAGACCTTTCCAGCGGGCTATCACACGCCTAAAACGGAGGTTGTATGCAAAATTTATGACCCCGGGAAGTTGAGGTACCAACTTACCCATCGGGGCCCACATAACTTTTGGTGTTTCATCTCCTAGGGTTATGTTTTTGGATGTCTAGGGTTTTCGCATTCATTAGTAATGTTAAAAAATTCCTTGGGAGCCTCATTGTAATCATTCTTCTCAGACAGATGTGCGTAGCAGCCACATCTCTTCTCAGAGATAACTACCACCATTCGAGCAAGTTGTTTTCAATTCTGTAGTTTTACAGTTTCAACCTATTTTGTTTATTCAATAGAAGTTATTGTTCATTGAATATTTGTTGTTGTTCTCTGTATCTCTATGTTATTGTATTCAATCTGTTATTCATTTCGTTTCGCTCATAAATATGGATCACCGATTGAGGTGATTCAAAATCCATTAGAAAAAGAAAACATAGAATAATATATTGTAAAAAGTATCATAACTATTGGAGATCATTATTGATAATATATCGAGGTTGTGAGTTGAGGGTTTGGGTTAGACCTCAGTTAAGAATCTATGGCAATACCTAGATTTACAGGAGATGAAGATAAATATGAAATCAATCATATGGAATGGTTGAGGTTGGTAAAGGAATATGATAGGAATCCTTTAACAACAATAAGTTATTTTTTTGGTGAAGCTTAGGAGTGGTGGATGAGTATTGATATTGATATTAATGGAACACCACATGGGAAGAGTATGAAGAACTCTTCTCAAATAAATGGATCAGGGATACAAAAATGGAGGCAACATATAAAATTCAAGAGGAGTTAAAAGTAGCAAAATAAGAGATCAAGAAGAAGAGTGATGAGCTATCTAAGGTACGAGACCTTAATGAAGCACTCGTTAAAGAAGTTCAATGAAGCACTCGTTAAAGAAGTTCAAAAACTAAAACAAGGAAAGACTAGCAAATAAAAGTGGGAAAATGATAAGTCAATGGAAGAATTGAAAAAGAAAGATGAAGCGATATGTAGATTACAAAACCATAATAAAAAACTATTGGATGAGGTTAAGAGATTAAAAGAAGAAAAAGAATTATCAAAATCAGGAAGAAACAAGGATCTTGGATGAAGAATCTACCAAAAGACTCGAAGAGGAAATTTGCAAGAAGGTTGAGGAATCCCTAAATATCGACGAGATAAAACCAGAAAAGCAATCCATAATTGAAGAAGGACATTGGAATTTGATAAATGGGGTGATGTTGCAGCTTCAAAA
This sequence comes from Picea mariana, assembly GCA_032191745.1. Classification (NCBI taxonomy): domain Eukaryota; kingdom Viridiplantae; phylum Streptophyta; class Pinopsida; order Pinales; family Pinaceae; genus Picea; species Picea mariana. The sequence continues at coordinate 796 of JASDQU010384562.1, read as the reverse complement.
GGTGAAAGAAGACAAGATTCAAGAAGGTCACCAAAAGATACTTGAAGAAGTTGAACTTCATCTAGAGGATGTACATGCCAAATATGATGGTATTATCTCCAAGGCTAGATTAATCAAAGACCAAACAAAGAGGATAGAGGATGTCATTGTCTCTGAAAAGAATATAGATGAAATGTGTTCGACAACACAGGTATTCCAACAGAGGATGAACGCCTTCGGTAACCACTCACACAACCAGATCAAAGAACAACACATCGATGTTTTGATGTGGTAAAACCCCTACAGGGAAACATCCACGGCCCCAACCAACGTGACCACTTGGAGCATTTTATTAATGCAAAAGAAAAATATTGCAAAGAGATTTTACAAGAGATTTTCTCACAATCGATCATTGACAAATGACCCTCCATGATCTTTGAATAGAGATCATGGACCAATCGAGTGTTAAGCCACAGATCAATGGTCATTAATATCGAGGAGAATATGAATCACCGGATCACTTTATGTCAGGAACATATCGTGACCGTCAGATTTCCTAACTACAAATGCATATTAATGCATACTAAAGAAACACACTAAGAAACACACTTTTACCTAATGACACATTAGACCAAGTAGATCTTAACTAACTCCTAAGTGTTTAAATATCCTAACATCCCCCTTAAGAACAACTTGGAATAGGATAGAAGGATTTAAAATAGTGACACAATAGGAGAAGGAAGGAGACATTAGATTCTATCCCCCCTTGATGACAACTTCCTGAACTCCTAACATAGATCGAAGTTTGGAAAACTTT
>JASDQU010384560.1:0-11058 GCA_032191745.1 Picea mariana | reverse complement strand
ACGTTGAGGTACAAGTTGATGCATGGTTCAGGTTATTTGGTGTAGGTTCATTGGCACAAGTTTATAGTATTATATATCACAGTGATATTGTTACAGTGGTTCCATCATTCTACTTATACGTTAGGGAGGCTCGATGGATCAAGGACAAGTGGTTGTAGCCACCTTCCAGTTGTATCAGAAGAACATAGTGGGTTGTAGCCTCATTTTGGTTGTATCCATATATTTTTGGAGTTGGAGCTTCCCTCAGGTTGTAGCCTGAAAAACTAGTGGGTTAGAGCCTCCTTCCAGTTGCAGCTCGAAAAAAAAGGATGTTGGTGCTTCCAATGAATGTAATTCTTCAATACATATAAGAAAAAGAATTTTGTGGTTTTCTCCTGCTTTGGGTTTCCACGTAAAAACACTGGTGTAGTGTGTATGTGTATGATTGGTCATTTTTTCATTTTTTATTTACTCTGCAAATATTGGATGATAATTCTACATTGATATAAAAATGATTAGATTGGTCTCTTACTCATTCACCACCCCTCTCAATAATCTAACATAACCTCCATTGAGACCAAAACTGGTCTATCGGACATTAAGGAAAGAAAAATATTACTTAGATTTTTTTAAAATGTTATCAATGCTTGAAAAAAATTAAGATAAGTGTTCCAATATTACAAATGTTTTGATGACTTACAAGGTTAGGAAGGACCGTATTTTGACAAATAGGATCTAATTTGGGTATATGCGTGGCATTCTAGGAGAAATTACTTTTCATCTTCAACCCTCTTGACGTCACAAAGGCAACACATTCTTTCTTACCATGGTGATTTGGAGATTGTTCAACACCCAGTTTCATTATGTAGCTCATGATAATTAGTTTTTGTTTCACCAATATTGACTCTCTTCTTTACGCTATTCAAAATAGAGAGATACTATTGATCTTCAAGGTTAGGGTTAACCACTTTCCTATAATATCATAAAAAAAAATTATACTCTAATTATTTATCACAACATAGATTCTCCTTAAATTAAGCTTGTACCATATTTTTAATATCATCGATATTCTATAGAATAACTTCTTCTTTTATTCCCCAATGATTTATCCAAGACTTGGCATCATTATGCCAACCTCGCTTGAGTGGTTGGTCATTTTGGCTAGATTCTGAAGCAATTTTTGGGGTCCTCTTGTTATACATGTTCTTTATATTATTATTGTACATCAAGCACCTTATCATACTTGTTCTCTCAATGGGGTAAAGGATTGCCTCGATGAGGAGGATATGATATGGTGTATTTCCCTTAACTTTGAGATTATAATTTATAAAATAATTTTGGATATACTCTATCTTTCTCTAGGATTCTCGAGAGATATTGCATCCCCAAACTTCACATCTACACAAGATAACATGAGTGAAAAGAGTCTCAAAGAGGATCTTTTTCTTATCCCATAGCCAAAGGTATGATAATTTACAATTATTTTGAAGCCCATAATAATCTTTCTAGCCTCCATTTATCATTTTCTCAATGCTATAGTTCCACTTAAGCTTTTCATGAATATCAATTCCAAAATAATTGTATGAAGACACTTTTTCCAAGATATTGTTGTCATATACAATATTATTGTAAGTAATCTTGTTGGATTTAATGATCATAACCTTGATTTTGTTAGTGTTCACGGTCATACATGTACTAGAGAAGAAGTCCTTCGGGATTCTAAGTTCATTACTAAGTCACAAGGATATGTTTCATAATAACAATATCATCATCATAGAGAACAAGGATGATTACTACATTAGAAAGAATTGTTCCAACACAACATGCGACTTCCAAACAATCTTCTAACTTGTCAATGTAAATGACAAAAAAGGTAGCGGATAGGGGAAAACCTTTCTTGACTCCTATATTGCAGTTAATTTATTTTAACCAACCATCAGTGCACCTAAACTTGGAAATAACATTCTCATACAAGCTTACCACTATAACTCTTAGACTGAAGGGAACCCTTATCTCTTCTAACCTATTCCAAAGGTTTTTCCTAGGGACAGTCTCAAAATCTTTCCTAATGTCAATGAAACAACAAAGGATAATGGTTTTATTGTTATGAAACTCTTCTGCAATGATCCTAAGCATGATAAGGTGGTCCAAAATTGAATGATAACCTATAGAACTGACTTGACCTTTATCTCTTTTCCTGTGGATTTCTATCCATATAATTAAATTATTTTCCAAAACACTTCCATATAGATTGGATAAAATATGTCTAATAATAATGGTCCTATAATTAGAGGGATTGTTTGTATCCCCAATTTTAAAAATAGGTACAATGAGGCCTTGATTCCAAGTTTTAGGGAATCCTTTCTTGATTGCTAAATTGAAGATCTTATGTATGTGGGGGATCAAAATAGGGCCTCCAATTTTTAATATTTCATCTTCGTAGCCCACAATGTCCATATATTTCCCATTTGTACGTTGCTTAACCCCAAACTTTATGTCTTTTATAGGAAAAACATTACCTTTTGTATTCACTTTTGGAATTTTGTTGAGGACACTATGGAATTTGTAAATATTTTTAAGGTAGGAATTACAATATGTCACGGGAATCATAGAATTTTCTTTAGTTTTACGAGTCAAAATTTACCTCCAAAAATTCTTTTGATCTAGTTTAGAAAGGTGCGAAACATTCTCTTGCTTTCTATTTTTGTAGTGCATTTTTTCTCTTTTAATTAGGGCTTTGTATCTATTAATATTATCATATTTCTAAGACTCATTACATACATCCCTAATGGATTTTCTAGCAATTTTACACTCGTTATCATACCAAGGGTTGAGAATTATATTCTTCTTTTTACACAACACTGGAATAGATAATTGTTTTATGGAGGTAGAGAGGATTGTTGTAAAATTATGATATATGTCTTCAATATTTTTTTTTATATTATAGAAGATTTAAATCATTGTTTAAGTAATTTAAAAATTTATTAGGCTTATTTTTTGTCAAAAAGTATATGCCTTTGGTTACAAAACTTATATTCAAGGGGTTGTGTTTGCATGGTAAAGTTTAGAGATAGGGTTAAAAGGTAAAAAATTACTATTTGGTTGTAAACAAGGATATCAAATAGTCCACAACAATCCTACCTAGCCCATGGATACAAGTCATATGGTTAGATTTTTCTACAAAATTAGACAATTACAAATGATTAGATCTTGAGAAATGAAAAGCTTGATTGGCTCAGTACCATATAAATTCTTGTTCAGGTCTTTTGAATTTCTCTTGTATCTATTAACTAAAACAGGGTCCTCATCTAGCCACAAAATATTAGTATTGGAATCGTTTCTTAAGATAATAGCCTGATTGGTTGCAATTATAACATTAAAGTCTCTTATTAGGATCATACTACTTTCATTTCTCATAATGTAAATATATTTTTCTAACCTTTTATAGGGACAATTTTTATCTATATTATTTTTGTATAAAAGGTAGAATTAATAGGTGCAAAAAGCAAATTGCTATAAACATCTTTTTAGGATTGACATCTGAAATCTCCACCCAAATGAACAGATTGAGAGGGTATTTTTTATGAAGACAAATGTGAGGAATATATATATGTTCTTATGTAATACACTATGCCTCCAACCTTCTACGAGATGATTTCTTCTTCCATGTTGACCACAATATGAATCCATATATGTTACGAACTTTAGATTTCTCATCCTCACAAGTTTAAGCTATAAATATAACATCAATTTAACTTGGGATACAACTTAATATAGGTCCTTTGTTCCAAGGAAATCCTCAACGGCTCCAAGAAAGAATCCAAAGTGACTCAAATTGTTATTTATTGTTATTCTTTTGGTCTAGATCACCAATAATAGCTTTTCGGTTTCTAACTATTTCCCATTTTCCTTCCTTTATGGCTTCATTTACCTTTTGAACCTCCTTCTTTAATTTATCTTGATCTTCTAGAATGAAGTATTCATTTATAAATATTCTAGACCCTTTTAAGCTCAGAGATTTACTATGTATGTCATATTTAGGGAAGTTAGAGCTTACGATAACCTGAATCAACCTATCTTTATTTTTAATTATTTTTCCCAACCTTTTTTCTTCTATAAATCCAATTGTTTTAATTTGTGATTTATGTTCTAATTCCTCCTTCACTATTGCTAATGTGTCATCATTTATCCATTCTTTTATACCAAATATTATGAGGTTCAAGGCTCCTTTATTACACTCACGTTCTAACTCTATGATCCTATTCATTTCCTCTTTGATAGGTTTGATATCCAATCTATGTTCCACGCTATTTAGGGACAATTTTTTAATTCGCTTTTATTCTAAATATTTAATCTTGTTGCTCATCCACCCCTTCTTCCTCCATTGATTGTTTTGTCCTTGGTTGGTTTTTTTATTTATTGTAACCTACCTTACATTTTGTGTAGCTCAGTCTGAAACCCTAATAGTTTATTTTTCGTCTCTCTCTTAATATTATCTTTGAAGAATATAAATTTATTATTAAGTATTACCACTAATTCACTTTGATGTTTGGCCTCTCTCTCTTCTCTATGTTTTTCTATTCATTCTATAGATTCATGCAAACATTTTTCTATTGATTCTACAGATTCATGCAAACTATCTAGGGTTACTTTGTAAGGAATTCCTCTATTAGATTTAGGTGTCAATGGTGAATTATTCATATTGAAAATATAAATAAATAAATAAGAAACTTTTGAACCTGATTCAAAAAAGGTTTTGAATAGCCACTAATAGATTTACCGTAGATCATATTTACTGCAAATGATCCAAGTGGATATTGGTGGCCACCAACCTATTCTAAATGACTCTTGTTGATGGTTTTTAGTTCAACAAATTCTTCTATAATTATTTGTAATTGTGGGTTATACACTTATGGGGATGTTTGAAGCCATACAAAGCTTCCAAGTGGAGTTTGTAGGCCGCCCACCTAATCCAACTAGCTTATTTTGGAAGTTTTAATGTCGGTACATCTTTTTGTACTTGCACAATGTTTTTTTTGCTTTCCATAGTCAAATTGTAGACAAAGTTAGAGTTTGACAGCATAATTTTTATTTATTGAAAATACCTTTCCAACGGGCTATCATAGTCCTAAAACAAATGTCGTATGAAAAATTTACAACCCCAAGAAGTTGAGGTACCAACTTACCCATCGGGGCCCACAACAATTTTTGTGTTTCATCTCCTAGGGTTAGGTTTTTAGATGTCTAATGTTTTGGCATTCATGAATAATGTTAAAAGGCCTCTCGAGCCTCATTGTAATAATTCTTCTTAGACAGATGCATGTATTAACCACATCTCTTCTCAGAGATAGCTACAACCATTCGTGCAAGTTGTTTTCAGTTCTGCAATTTTACAATTTCAGACTATTTTCTTTATTCAATAGAAGTTATTGTTCATTGAATATATGTTATTTTTCTTCGTATTTGTGTTATTTTATTTTGTTTGTTATTCCTTTCGTTCTGCTCATAAATCAGGATCAACAAACTAGATTAACCATATACTGAGAGATAAATATTCATGCAGTGGTGCCACAAAGACAATATTCACCGCCGTAGAGATAATATTCACTGCATAGATATATTCACCACATTAATTCATCTTAGAGATAATATTCATCGTTGTCATTATTTCATTGAATAAATTATGATATTATACAAATATATTGACCAAATATTAAAATTAGCAGTAATTTAAAAAGTCTATGATTTTGAACTTATAGTAAAATGTATTTTGTTATATTATTAAATATTTTGATCAGATTAATTTATAAATATTTAATTGTGTTTGAATGTTTTATAAATTAAATATAAAAATTCGATGACATATATAATTGTGTTTGAATGTCAAGTTTGGGGATATAGCATCTCTCGAGAATCTTGGAGAAAGATACAACAGATCCAAAATAATTTTATAACTTATAATTTCAAAATTGAGTGCATTACACGCTATCCTATCCTCCTTATCGAAGTGATCCTTTCCCCCATTGAGAGCACAACTATGATTAGGTACATAATATACAAGAACAAGATAAACAACATGGATAACAAGACACTCCTAAAAATTGCTTCAGACTATAGCCAATATCACCAATGGCTCAAGTGGGGACGTCATAATGATGTCAAGTCTTGGCTAAATCATTGGGGAATAAAATAAATTGTTATTATACAAAATAGCTATGATATTAAAAATATTGTATAGGATCAAGTTAAGTAGAATCTATGGTGCGATAAAGAATTAGAGGATAAAATAAATTAAGAAATTATAAGGATGTGGTTAACCCTAACCTCGAAGATCAAAAGTGTCTCTTTGTTTTGACTAGCCTAAAGAAGAGAATCAATATTGCTAAAATAAGAACTATTTCTCATGAGATATATAGTGAAAATGGACATTGGAAAATCCCCAAAACATCATGGCAAGAAAGAATATGTCAACTTTGTGACACCAAGAGGGTTGAAGATGAAAATCATTTTCTCATAGAATGGCCTGTATATACCCAAATTACATCCCTATTTCTAGATATTTGTCACCATACCAAAATTTCTAACCTTCTAAGTGATCAAAACTTTAGTGATCTTGGAACACTTATCTTAATGTTTTCAAGAATCAAAATAACATTTTAAGGAAATCTGAGTAATCTGTTTCTTTTCTCAAGGTCCAATAGAACAATTTTGATTTCAGTGGACGTTAACGATTATCATCATCATCATCATCATCACACACACACACACACACACACACACACACACACACACACACATATATATATATAATTTAATTTAGAAAAATAAACTTATTTTCAATGTATTATTATTTATATATAAAAAACTGATATATTTATAGTTTGGAAATGAAAATATACATTGTTATTTTTTATCCAATCAAATCAAAACATAGTTAAATGATATTTTGAATTTTAGAAAAAACTTTTAATAATAAATTGTTTGAAAAAAATAAAACTAAATGAAAAACAATAAAACAAAAAATAATAGTCATTATGGAGTAGTAATAACAATGAACGAATATCCATGGTTTCCTTGTAGATCACCTATTGAATACCTTAAATATAAACATTTTATCACGTTCAAATGATTTTTATAATATTACAACTAAAGTAGTCTAAGGAGTTATGGGGAAATGTGTAGAAATGTGCCCTACCATATTATTAACAAAGGATTACATGAAATTCTAATTAAAAATGGAAAAAAATTCTTTGTGCAATGACTTTTGGAAGGATCACTTGTTGTAAATTACAATCATACTATATCGAGATCTCTAAGAGGATTTTGTGTTCCATAAGGATTATTAGTAATGTAAATATTGAAGTCATGGAATGATGATACTGAAGTTTTTATTAACGTGGGTGTTATAGCCTCAATATCCACCTTATAGAGAAGATAGGAATCCATGAGAGGATAAAATCCCTACTATAGATTTTTCTTGAGGTTTGATCCCTTTCAAATCATTTTTGGAGGCTCTTGCATGACACCTAATAGGAAACATGCGAGGCCCTTATTGGACATTAGTGTCTCATTAAGCGAGACATTGTCCAACTATTAGAATTGAGGATTTATGGGGTTATAGGAGACATATGAGTTGAATATTCATGGAAAAGGATTACAAAATAACATAATTTGAGTCTCTAGTGGCCTCTAGAATATGTAAAAACCTATCCCAAGCCTCCTCCAAGAGCTATATAACAAAGGAAATCCTTGGGAAAGAGGGAGAAGAATGGAATAGTAATGTTATGTTGTTCAACTACACAGGTGTCCATCAACACAACCAAGAGTCAATGAGCCTAGCCTAACCAAGGAGTGAGAGACAAGGAGCAAGGAGACCAAAGGAGATTACATCATCACTTGAGGTATGTATTGATGTAATGTTCTTGTGCTCCATTAGTAGATCATTTTTTCCCCTTGCATGTTTTTCTTTGATATATGAATATTCAAAATCGATCTTGTATACTATAGATTAGTGTAGATCCAATATAGATTTAATATTCTAACACTAGGAAGAAGTGTAGAATGGTATTGTTTTGTCTTTGGTGTGTGGGAAGAAGGTTGTAGAAGTTGGAGCTAGAACTTTAGGACTAAATCATTCAGGATAAGCTAAGGACAATCATTAGGAAAAATGTAAGTCATTCTCTAAATTCCTTTTGTGTGATATTATGGCTTGTTTCTAGGAAAACCATAGGAAATCTATCCAATTCTTGTCAAGAATTTCTAGGCCAATCCTAGGGAGATCTTACTTATCCTCTCAGTGAGATTCTTGTGAGCAAAAATCCCATAACTGATTGATGACTATACTGGGGCAGAATTATTATCTAATAGAGTCTCTTTTCCTACCTCTTCCTTTGTATTAGGATTTTCGTTTTATTGGGTCACATTAAGTGATTCATAGCTCAGACCCAGTAGATATGATAGAACTAATCCAAATATGGAAGATCTAAAACAAACCCACTTTCTTCAAAAAGAAAACTTTTCCAGACATTGCTTTTTGCACTGATGGTGTCCTTCAAGGATCCCTTACTGGTTGGTAGGCCTGTGTCCCACGAGGCCCTGTATTTTTGCAGTTTAAAACTATTTTTGCAGTTTAAAACTATAATTTTGCAGTTTAAAACCCAAGTTATTTAGATTAGGACCTGCTCTAAGTTTGTGAGGTTCTACAATAGTCTATTTACATCTAGTTTTTCCTTTGTTTTAGAGTGTGATTGTCACATAGATCATTTTTCAAGTCTCCTTTGAAATAATTTGTGTGGATGTTTTGTCATTTCTTGGATAGCTTCTCTTATTGTATAATATTTATAGTGAAGTTGGGAAGATAATCCGACAAATCTGAAGAGATCTAGTTGTTTCTGTCATCGATTTTGTGTTTACCCTACTTGTAATGTACCCCAAATTTACCAAAATAATTTTTTTTTTGCTAGGGACATTAAATCTCCTTTCATTTTCAAATTTTATTTCAAAAACGTAACTTTAATATATGTAGGGTAGTTTTGTCATTACTATTGACTTTCAAAAATCTTACGCTTATCCTTTTCTTGATACAAATATAATATCATGTAGAATATATTTATTTCTCAAATTACTCTATACTATGCAACAATCATATTGAATGGAAATTAAGGGATAAATTGACTACCCCCTAGTCTACCCATTAACCTTAATGTTTACCCATTAATATACACACTCAACTATGTTACTATGTGTGAGAAGATAAGTCTTATTTGATCTTATTCCTATTCAAAGGTGAGTGTACAAAGAGTTTAATACCTAAACTATTACAATTCCAAACTAGTGTTACCATCATCTTTATGCTAAAGAATTACCTTATACACTATATGAATCCTATACAGAATCTGATTCATAAGTTATGCATTTTCTTTTTTAAATACATCGTAGACTTTAATCTATGGGTGGAATTTACTTATTAATCTGTATAAAGCAATAAATAATTCATGGTAAAGTGTCTATGTTTAATGATCCGACCACTATTACAATGGTACTAGTAATACGTTTAACGGTTGGTATCGTTGTGAATCCCCAACGATAGTAGTCACCAATCCCGAGCTTGATAACAAGTTGGAACTAGAAGGTAAGACCCTTAACTAAACAAGAGATGGGCATGACAAAAAGGTACAATCGTAACCCTAACTGACTAGTATCACAACTCTGTAATAAATTGGCATGACGTCAGATTAAAGGAATTTCAATCGCTGATTAAAACCCTGACGAACACATTTATTACTACATGTAAACGTACCTCCCTAGAAATGTCGCTCGACCACCGTGTCCAAAAAAAATCATCTACCTCCATCATTTCACATGGAAATGTACTATTTCATATCCTTCACTATAATCCTCTTGTCGAGGCCTGAGGTAACTCATTGTAACGCTTTACTCTAGACATGTTGAGGATTTTTTCTCTACGCATTTTTATTTCTCTATTACTGGCTAACGAGAAAATGGACAACCTAGTCTTGAAGAACAATATGAGGGGATAGGATTAAGGTGGATCTAGTGCCCTTATTGCACATGAAAAGGTAATTCTCACATCCTATAACTTCGACATACACCACATTGGCACTGTAATAGGTTGTTTCTTCTATACAAATTTCATCTTTGTCCGCTCTTCTGATTTTTTCAGTTCTTGGACTAGGGTTTATAAGATTCCTTTAGATGTTATTAGTTTCCTGGTTGTCTCACTATGTTATTTCACCTCCTCCATCAAGCAATGTTGTAATATTAAGACACTAGTCAGTCTTAAGGGTTTTTTGTTTGTCTTTGTTGAGTGATCTCTAAATCTTCGACCTCATTCTATGAGAGATATCCTACCTATGTATTCTGTAACTCTGTTATGTGGTTCTGTGGTGGTATTATTAAGATGACGAAGGCATTTGTGAGTATAAGCATACCCTTTACCTATGTATTCCTTTTTCACGTGCTTTGTCTTACCTTTCCCACCAGTGGGACTCGTGCCTTCTCAGCATGAACTTACTGCAAAATCAAAAGGTAAAAACCCCCTTTGAGGGTCTCGTGGACGCGAGCTATCAGTTCTCATAATATCGTGATTGAAAAAATCATCAAAATACCATGCACTTTAAAACATTTAGTTAGCTATTCAGGTAGTTCTTCCTATTTCGTTTCGTATGCATAGATTAAAAATAGAACCCCACACATCGCGTGATACCTCCTGGTTTTCTCCAAACTATTCCTTTATAGGTATTTGCGTCTTTGTGAAAATTCTTGGTCACCGATGAAATTGGTAACTTATTTAACATCTATCCACTATAGCATTTCTAAATCCTAATATATTATTGTTTGAAAATTTATACATGTTATTTACTTGCTGATATAAATCGTAAATCTGAAGCACTTTGTATAAATATGAGAACATGGTTCACCTTTGGTAAAAATCACATCTGTGCATCTATGTGAGATAACTTATCTCTGTGTGACTTTATAGTTCAACTCTGGATTATACCAAGGCATTAATTTATCCTATGCGAGATTTTTTACTATATTTTGGTTAATTACTTCGTA
>JASDQU010384556.1:0-11058 GCA_032191745.1 Picea mariana | reverse complement strand
TTGGAATGATTAGACCCTATTGGATTAAAATATTTAATTAAAAAATAGATTATTAATTATTAAATCCAATCGAAAGTCCAAGCTGAAGTCTAAAATTAAATAAAGGGACTAATTGAATTGTGACATGAGTAAAGTTTGGAAGGAAATAAAATGTTAGAAAATAGTAAGTAAGGACCTAAAGAATTGACAAAATTCACATGTGTGCATGAAATTATTTAAAAAGGAATCTTTATTTAGAAATGACTAAAAACTTGAGAGAATGGGTTGTGCATAGAATAGAATTTGAGTCATCCAACCCTAGCCTAACTAAGAAGAATCCTAATCCAACTCTAACTAAAACCTGGTTAGGAGACACCCATTAATTAATGGGATTGGGGAACTAAGAAACAACAAGAGGAGATTTAGGAACACATGGGTAAATGTGAGGAAAAGTGGCTTTTAAATAAAAATAAAAGAGAAATTACTTGTGCAACCTGGAGAGAATGTGATTCCTGTAGTGGGTGAATAATCCTTTAAATGAATTATGCATGAGGGATAGATGTCTGTGAGAGATAATTCTATAAATATATTGACGTATAAGGGAAGTGGATGGAACTTTTGGGAAACACTGTTATGCTACCAAATTTTTTATTGAAAGTGTTTTACTTGTGAGAGTTGTGACTCCGGGCAGGTGAAAAGAGTGGAAGCTCTTCCTTGCGAGGAAAGCCTGGAAGCTATTGTGTTCTGGTTTTTGTGTGCTTGGCCCCTTTGTGGCTCGGAGGGCTAAGGGGAAGAAGAGTACCCCTAGCATTGGTTGGGAGGTATCGGTGAAGTCTCTACGATTAGAAAGTGAAGGAAAGGAAGGAGCACAAGACTTGAAGGCATCTTCAGTATGCAACATTCTCCAGTCCTAGTATTTTTATATTTCGAAATTATTTGTAGCATTAGTGTAGAAGTATGTTGGACTGATAGGTTCTATGTAGCATCACTAGAAAGCATGAATTCCCATGGTTACATTTGTTGTCAATGAGAAATGGTTCAGAGTTTATATTTGATTTGCAGTTGCTACAAACGAATAATATTTAAAGTGTTTATACTTTAAGATTTTTTTGTAATTATGGATGTTTTTAGAACCCTAAACTAAGCGGCATGATCCTCAATGAAAAGTTTAATTTATGTGGTGTATGGTCTATGTTTTAAAACTTGTATCTTATATATGTTGAAGTTTTGAATGATCAGAGTCTTTTTGTTGATATTATTGTAGGAATTTAACAATGAATAGTTCATTGGTGAACTAAGGATTTGGATCTGAATTTACATCGTGAATTGAATTAATTCAAATTTATATGTGGATCTTCTGTTGAAATCGTTGATAGACCTAATTTAATAATAACCCGAAGTATCTATTTTTGTATTTTTAAAAACCAAAAATTTTGGTACCGGGGAGGGGTTGTTAAAGTCTCTCGATTTTTGTTTTTAACTTGTAGTGCATTAGCCCCTTTTTCCTAGACAAAGTTATGCTTGTGACCAAGAGAAGAACCTAGTGTTAGTCAAAAAGGGCACTATTCAGAGCTGTGGAACTTCGACGCTCCGGAGGTTCCTTAAAATCAACACTCCCCTTTCTCCCGAAGTGCTAACTGGTTGAATCTAGTCTTGAGCTGAGTTGACCGGTAGTCATAGGTTAACCCTACCCAACTTCCTTCATAATTTTAGTAATCTAATCTAATGGTTGGCACATATTTTCCTCAAACGATTTTCTATGGTGGATATCCACTATGGAACTTCGACCTTCGGGGTTTTTCCCGCTTCACATCTTGAGTCTGTTTCACCCAGATCACCAAACCGCTAAAGGGCTCGGAGATCTGACAAATTACACTCCCCTTATATTGATGATTGTCGTCCACTCTAGATTTCAGAACTCCAAGAATCCATCACCTTTTGCAAACAACAACTCCTTTCCTCCAGAGTGTCGAAATGTTGAAACCTATGAAGGATTAAGACTTGAAGATATACGATCCTTGTTTGTTCGCTAGATCTACAGATCTCCTTTACTCTGGAAGTTCAAAACTTCAGGGTCTTTGTATTCCTTAACAGTTACCTCTTAACCTTGCTAAAGATCTGAATTCTGAATGACAAAGGGATCAACGGTTCCCACACCCCACTCATATCTATGACTATAAGAACTCCGAGTCTCCGGGCTTCGACAGTTTTAGTTGTTTCAACTCTCGTTCCATCCAAATTCGCGAAGGTAGAACCCACATATCTGACAGTCTTGGATTTACCGAAAACAATGGTTAGAATTAACTTCAAAACTCCGAGAATTCAAAACCTTTCACACCTTCATAACCTTCAACCACCACCTTCCGAATGGCTGAATTTTTGAATACTCGGACCTACAAGCATGTGTAACCACCGTTGGACGACAAGGATTTACTCTGGACTTCAGGACTTTGGGAGTTCCTTAAACTTTAGCTTATGCCCTTGTTCCACTTATGACCATTATGTGACCATAGCTTAATCCAAAGCGTTAAACCATTTCCTTGTCATCTAGCCGGAAGGGCCTCTTTCCTCCCTTCGTATGACCAAGATCTATGAACTTCGCTCAAATCCTTGCGTGCTAATCGATGGTATAATTCGACCGTCACGATTAAATCGATCGTGAATATAGATGGCTAGGAAGGATTACAGAGTCTCGACTATCACTATGTTTAAACCCTTTCTCGATTTCATCAATAGAAATCGCTTGTTGATAGTCGGATCGATGCCAACTGTTGAAATATTTGTAGGTGACGATCGACAGCCTGTGTGGATTACGGAACTAAAACTTGCATGATCGTTAACTCAACCCTTTGATCCCGCAATGGCTCTCTGTAATTGATCTACCCTTACTGAGATCCGACAATCAGGACTTATTTGAATGTTGATCCAATGGTCCTCCTCTACAACTCCCAGATCTGACATCTATTGAGTGTTGGTCACTGATAGTTGAGTGTGTGCTTGCGCCTCCCCTGTGTAATTTTGCATTGTCTCTCTTAAGCTTCATTCTTTTGAAGGTTAAGACCTAGGCCCGACTTGAGAGGGTCCTAGTGCATAAAAGGTGTTGTTCCTTTGGAATTTGGGCTCTCAAGGAGCCTGCCTACGCACTTCTGGAGTTGGCTCTAGTTGTGTTGCACTATGACACCTAGAAGAGGAACTTCAGGTTCCTTACCGAAACTTATTAACTCAATATTAGAACGGATTTCCTTTCGTTTACAGGTTTTCCTTCTTCACATTATTTGTTGGTTCACTAAGGTACAGAGTAGGCTTATGGGTTCTACCTCATGTTGAGATATTTCTATGTTGCTCTTTTCCTCTTTTAACTTGTGATATAGATCGTATATCTCACTACTTTGTTGTACATTGTAGGGTGGTCACACTTATTCCAGGTATACATGAGTAATATTGAAACAATCATAAATGATAGATTGTCTATTTAAGGGACGTTGGTTCACTGTTTAAGTTTATTTCCTTGATTTAACTGAAATTTCTTCCTATCCCTTAATTGAATAAGATGATGAATTACTATAATAATATGCATTATTAAATGGTGATCATGTGACTATATTTTCCTGTGTTGAAGAAAATATAGCTAAGTTGTTGGGTATGTGTTATATTCTTTGCACGAGTAGTAGTGTCACATGCCTTGGGAAACATGTCACGTATTTAGGTGGTTTTTTGACACATGGTTTTTGTCGATGGTTTTCTATTTTCAATTAAGGAATTAGGGTTTTTGACTAATCCAAGTCATTGGGTTAGGGCTTTGGATGTCGTTGGCTCCTATATGTATATTGTATTGTAAACAATGTATCACAATGAATGAATATAGAATATGATGGTTTTCTCGGTTTGGGTTTCCAGGGGAAAAATCTTTGTGTAATGTTTGTATTTGCCATTGTATATTTTCTGTTCTTTTTCTGAATATCTATTTGTAGTAGATATTGTACAAGGTTAGAATCTACATTTGGTATCAGAGCTTTATTGGATTCAGGGGGACACCTTTGTGGTCAAGGGTTTGGTTCGGGATTGCGATAAGCCTTGTTACAGTGGGAGATCTGTGGTATTGATTATTCAGGTGAAAAGAAATGGCAAGCAATTCAAAGCTGGAGATCGAGAATTTGAATGGGCAAATTTCTGAGTTGTGGAAGCTCAAGATGGAAGATCTGTTGGTGGACAGAGATTAGTGGATCGTGGTAGATCCAGGTATTGCACCTACAGGAACTTCAGCAGATGACTGGAAAAATTTGGATCGAAAGGCAAAGAGAACAATCCGACTGTGTCTCTCTGATTCAGTATTATTGAATGTGTCAGAGGAAGCTACAACCAAGTATTTATGGGAAAAGTTGGGGAATTTGTATCAGTCTAAGTCCCTAGTAAATAAAATATTCCTGAGAAAGAAGTTGTATAACTTGAGGATGAGAGATGGAGACTCGGTGGCAGAGAATTTGAATGTCTTCAATACTATGGTAAGTCAGTTAGTATCTGTTGAGATTAAAATTTCAGATGAAGATAAATGTATCAGTTTATTGTATTCTTTACTAGACTCCTAGGATGGTCTGGTTGTGGCCATAGGTACTAATAAAACTACCTTGAAGTTTGAAGAAGTGGTCTCATCCTTGTTGTCGGAGGAGATGAGATGGAAGAATATGGAAGGACAGAGCACAAACCCATTATTTGCAAGAGGACGTTCCCAGGAAAGGAATAGATCTAATTTCTCAAGTGGGAGATCTAAGTCTAAGGGTAGATCTAAATCTGCCGAAAAGTTTGTAAGAGTATGTTGGAGATGTGGAAAAGAAGGGCACTACAAGAAGCAGTGTAGATCCAAGGTTGAGAAAAAGAAGGGATCTGAAGAATCTCATTCTACAAAAGAAAAGACCTCCATGGAAGGAAGGGATGTGTACTTGGCTTCTTCAAGCACACATACATATCATGAGGCATGGTTGGTTGACTCTAGGGCATCCTTTCATATGACTACCCACAGGGAGTGGTTCTGCGAATATGAAAGGTATGATGGAGGTAATGTTTTCTTAGGTAATGATTCGACAACCAAAATCATAGGATGAGGAAAAGTCAAGTTGAGGTTTATAGATGGAAGGATTAGAACATTGCTTGGTGTTTTTCACATCCCAGGTTTGGCTAGAAATTTGATTTTTGTAAGAAAAATGGACAATGCAGGGGTAAAAGCAATATTTGAAAAGGAAACCTGCAGGATGGTTCAAGGAGAAATGGTGTTGTTGAAGGGAGTTCAGTTTGTAGCTCTGTATAAAATGAAAGGAAGCATTATTAGTCATGGGTGTAATAGCTCCATTGTTCCTGATATTGGAGTTGAAGAAGAAAGAAATCCTACAATCTCTGGAGAAACGGTTACGATGTGGCATCAAAGACTGGGGCATATCTAAGAGAAGGGTCTTCAACTACTACACGGTAAAGGTATGGTTGAAGGTATGTCCAACTGCTCTCTGGATTTTGATTTCTGTGAACATTGTCTATATGGGAAGTAGAATCGGGTAAGATTCCCCTCTGGTGCAATGAGGGCAGAAGGAATTTTACATCTAGTTCACAATGATGTTTTTGGACCTGTGTCGGTCTCATCATTGGGAAAATTTGTGTACTATGTCTCATTTATAGATGACTTCTCGAGGAATACTTGGATATATTTTCTCGGGAAGAAATTTGAAGTCTTTGATAGGTTTAAAGAGTTTAAGGCTCTTGTTGAGAATCAAAAAGAGAAAAGAATTAAGGTGTTGAGGACAGATAATGGCAGAGAGTTCTGCAGAAATGAATTTGAAGAATTTTGTAAGAAGTGCGGTATAGCAAGGCAGAAGACTACTCCATACACACCTCAATAGAATGAAGTTGCAGAAAGGATGAACAAGGCGTTGATGGAAAAAGCATGGTGCATGCTCAGTGGTGTCAGGCTAGGTAAAGAATTCTGGGCAGAAATAGTGGGTACTACATGTTACCTGGTCAATAGATCACCCTCATCAGTGTCGGATGAAAAGACTCTACAAGAGGTATGGACTAGTAAGGAACCTTCTCTCACACATCTCAAGGTATTTTGTTGCGATGCATATGTTCATGTTCCAATGGAAAACATGAGTAAGATGGATAAGAAGGTTGAAAAGTGTATCTTTATTGGATATAAAGATGGTCTCAAATTATAATATTTGGAACCCAGAAACTAAGAAGGTAGTGTATAGACTAGATGTGGTATTTAGAGAAATGAAGGATGTTGTTAAACAGGAAGTCCTACCAAGTAAAGAAGAACCAGAGAAGATAGAGTTTGATTTAAAGGATGATGAATCAAACTCTACAAAAGAACAGGAATCAGAAGAAGAAGATCCTCATACTCCAGTATTGAGGAGACCAGTTCGAGAAAGAAGGCTACTGGAAAGGTATACTCCATCTGATTTCCATTCAAATTTTTCTTTGTCTATTATTAATGATGATCCTAGAACTGTCAGGGAGGAAGTGGATTCAAAGAATGGAAATATCTAGAAAAGGGCCATGGATGAAGAAATGGCATATTTGGATAAGAATGAGGCTTGGGATCTAGTGGAGTTTCGAGCTGGAAGAAATCCCATTGGAAGAAAATGGGTATTTAAAAAGAAGTTGAATGCGGAAGGAAAAGTGGAGAAATACAATGCTCAGTTAGTAGCAAAGGGTTATTCCCAGGTTGAGGGAATTGATTTTAGTGAGATTTTTTCTCTTGTTGCCAAGTTAACCTCTATAAGATTTATTTTATCTGTTGTTGTTGCATTTTATTTTGAAGTAGAACAGATGGATGTGAAGACAACATTCCTACATGGGGATCTGGAAGATGAAATCTATATGAAGAAACCAGAAGGTTATGCTATGAAGGGAAAGACGAAGCTAGTATGCAAGATGAAAAAGTCCCTGTATGGTTTAAAACAATCACCAAGGATGTGGTATCAAAAATTTGATACTTATATGTTGGGACTTGGATACACAAGAAGAAAAGAGGATCACTATGTGAATTTTAAATTAATTGGTGATCATTTGATTTATTTGTTCTTGTATGTGGATGACATGTTGTTGATAGGAAACAACAAGGAGATTATCCAAGATGTGAAAACTTAGCTTTCCTCTAAANAATTTGATACTTATATGTTGGGACTTGGATACACAAGAAGAAAAGAGGATCACTGTGTGAATTTTAAATTAATTGGTGATCATTTGATTTATTTGGTCTTGTATGTGGATGACATGTTGTTGATAGGAAACAACAAGGAGATTATCCAAGATGTGCAAACTTAGCTTTCCTCTAAATTTGACATGAAGGATCTTGGTGCTTCAAATTTCATTTTGGGCATGGAAATTAAAAGAGATCGAAAAAGAAGGAAAATATGGTTAAATCAAAGAAAATATGTCAAGACAATATTGCAGAGGTTTAATATGCAGGAATGTAAACCGATCAAGGTTCTATTCTTGTTGGTGTAAAGTTATATGTGGATCAGTGTCCCAAGACACATGAAGAGGAGGAGGGCATGTCTCATGTTCCTTATGCGAGTGCAGTTGGCAGTTTGATGTATGAAATGGTATGTACTAGACCAAACATTGCACATGTAGTGGGAGTTTTGAGCAGGTATATGTCAAAACTAGGGAACGAGCATTGGACGACAGTAAAAAGGGTTTTCAGGTATTTGCATGGCACTGCT
This sequence comes from Picea mariana, assembly GCA_032191745.1. Lineage (NCBI taxonomy): Eukaryota > Viridiplantae > Streptophyta > Pinopsida > Pinales > Pinaceae > Picea > Picea mariana. The sequence continues at coordinate 3,364 of JASDQU010384556.1, read as the reverse complement.
AGCTATGGGTTGTGCTATGAAGGAATACCGAGATTGGATAGAGTGGTGGATATACATGTCTTTTTGGATGCAAAATGGGTTGGAGATCTGGATCATAGGATATCTACAAGTGGGTATGTGTTTAACCTGTTTGGAGGAGCAATAAGTTGGATGAGCAAAAGACAGGCTATAGTGGCACTTTCAACTATAGAAGTTGAATACATGGTAGCCACTCATGAAAGTAAGGAAGAAGTATGGTTACAAATATTGTGTTCAGGTATTGGGTTGGTACAGCAAGTTTCAAGGATAGAGTGTGACAGTCAAAGTGCGATTTTTCTGGCGAAGAACCCGGCTTATCATTCAAATACAAAGCATATTGATGTTCAATATCACTTTGTGAGAGACATGATTGAAGAAAATAAAGTATCATTGGTGAAGTTGGACACTTTGAAGAATGTTGCAGACTCATTAACAAAATCTGTGAGCACCGAGAAGTTCTCTTGGTGTAGAGGATCCATGGGCATTGTTGCCTTGGATTGTTGACTATGTAACCCTGTAACCCCTTGTATGCAAAGAAAACAATAAGTGAGAGAATGTTGGGTATGTATTATATTCTTTGCACGAGTAGTAGTGTTTAAGACTTTGTGCCAAGCGTGTAGGGGGGTTAGAGAGGGGGTGCAGGGGGGTGAAGCCCCCCGTGTGGGGGTTTGGGGGCAGCGCCCCTGGAAAAAAAAAATCCTACCTCGAGAAACGTGTCACGTATTTAGGTGGTTTTTTGGCACACGGTTTTTGTTGATGATTTTCTATTTCCGGTTAAATAATTAGGGTTTTGGACTAATCCAGGTCATTGGGTTAGGGTTTTGGATGTCACTGGCTCCTATATTTATATTGTATTGTAAACAATGTATCACAATAAATGAATATATAATATGTTAGTTTTCTCGGTTTGGGTTTCCAAGGGAAAACTCTCTGTGTAATGTTTGTATTTTCCATTGTATCTTTTATGTTTTTTTTCTGAATATCTGTTTGTAGTAGATATTGTACAAGGTTAGAATCCACATAAGTATGTTGGTAACTTAATTGATGTTTGGTTTGGACTGAAAATATGGGAATTTGATACTTCCTTGTTCCTTAGAAAAGTCGCTAGTCCTAAGACCTTAAGTGGTCAAAAACAATAGGATAAATCATGGACTTGAGCATTGATTATGTGTCTTGGAGGTCCTAACCTTGCAGGTATATTGGACAGGTAGATATTCTTGATTTTCTTGTATGATGATTTATTATGTTAGAAGAAATGATGTTGTGTGATGAAACTGGTTGTGGTTGATCTTGAAGGATCGTGATGTTTTACTCTCATTGTATGTGATAATTATGGGATATGGAATATCATTAATACATTAACATTGCATCCATATCTAGTTGTGCATTGAGATGAATGAATTACACCGTGTATGACTGAAGTATGTTGATTTCATGTTTAACTTGTTTTAGTGATGTTTTCTTAATGTATTAATGTTTCAAAAGGAAAAAAAAAATATCTTACTATTGTCAATTGGTTATGATGTAACAGAGGGGTTGTTACAATCTCCTTAGTTATCCATGGGAAATAGGGATAACAATATTGTAACACCCCAAGTTTTGAACCCCCATTTTTAAATAATGTATTGTCACAATGTTGAGAGGCCAAAGTGCCCAGACAATTATTTAAGGGCACATATGCCCAAGAAATGTAATGTTTTGATCATTAATAATAATAAACACATCACTGGCTGCTAGACGGACAAGGACTAGAGTTATAGGGGGCTATGATTCTACAAGAGAGGGAGCTTGAGGGACTAAGTATTATTCCTATCTTTTATTACCCATTTTGTTTAAGAGAGGGGATCGGTTACGAGAGCTTCTTGGGGAAGGCCAGGAGGTTCTTGTTTCCCCACAAGGTTACTTAAACCCACCTCTGGTCAGATGGGGGGGTTCAACTGATGACTTGTGCATTGTTTTCTCGTTCACTCACCAATTCTTTCATCACACACTCCCATGCATGCACTCCCATGCACTCCCTGACCCATTCATCGACCCATCCTCACTTGCGTCTCGGCTTGGAAAAGTGAAAGGAAAAGGAGTTGTTGAATAATTATCCACGGGATAGTTGGATGTAGTGGTCTCTAGTGTGATCTAGCCATGACCTAGGGCTTGCATGTCTAAAATGCATTGGCTTGTGCCCTATTTTCTCACAACTATGAGTCCTGAGAGCTCCATCATTGAGATTTTGGACCAGTTGTGATGGAAGCCCTGGCAGGAAGGAGAAGGAGTGCCTGAGGGACTGCGTGGCAGAGAAGGGTGGAGGTCCATTCTCTCGGGTGGCACAGGTTGGGTAGAAGAGAGCTGGGTACTTGGATTATTGTGGGTGTCTGGAAACCTATGAGAGCTTGAGAGCTGACTGGTTTGGGAAACCAATTACACTCTGGAATCGTCCTTGTGGATTCATAGCCCTGGCTCATGGGTGGCACTGCTGTTGATATTTGGAGTAGCAGTGTCTGTGGTTGGGTGGAACGTCCTAGGTATGCAGCCAATCGGTGTCATCTTTCATAAATATAACTTCTCTCTGACGTGATATTACTATCTATGTTTGAATGTATTCCTTTGTGTAATTTATTTATCATTTACATGTATATGAATGTATTTCTGCCGTGTATATTTAATTATCGTTTAACATAATCTTTAGATTATGCATGCTAGCTAGATATTGTTGTGCATGTTGTTAAATATGTTATCTTATGCATCTTAATAAACAAAGAAGGTATCAGTATGAGAAAGAAGTTCGATGGTGCACTTGCAAGTAGTATATGTCGGCCTGTGGTTGGCTGGGTATGTTATAGTTTGGTATCAGAGCTTTTGGTTGAAACATCAGGCCGGTATGGGCCGGGTCTGTTGGTCAAAATCTTGTGGTAGAGATCAAACTCTGAACTTGAAGTTGAAAAGCTCAGCAGGAACGTTGCAGAAGCCACGCAGGAGTTGTATCGTCAGAGATATGTTGTAAGGAGTTCAAGGAATTGTGATTGTTCCTTTTAATTTGGGGACGATCGCCACTGTAGGATCAGGAAAATCCAGGATCGTTAGATTGGAGGACAGGCAAACATAGGTCATATAATGAAAATGAAGCAAGGTTAAAGGTCGCGACCGTCGGATCCCATTGGAGAGAGAGATCAACAGCCAGCAGGCCTTGAGGGGAACCAAGTTGCACGGGAGATATTTTCCCAAGGCGGTTGTTAGGCAAAATATATGTCGTTATAATAACGTTGTAGTACTTGCCCAACCATTTAATTGTCAACCCGGGGTACGTAGACTGACGAAGCACATGCACTGTATATGCAGGACTGAAGTAGAA
>JASDQU010384547.1:0-11059 GCA_032191745.1 Picea mariana | reverse complement strand
TCTAGAACCATCGAGACTTCATCTTTTTCCAAGCCTTAGAACAATTTCGCACCCTAGCTATGTAGCATAGTGCGAGAAGTTCGCACCCTAGCTTAAGGAATCCTATGAGAATGGGTCATTCTCACACCCTAGGATATTAGCAACCTGCGAACTCTCTTCAAAAGTAAGTTTTCTGGGAAGAGATGAATGTCACTTTTCTCAGGAGAAAGTTCTTATGAGGAGCCTGAGTACACCATCATCAATAAATCATCAAGATTGACTAAAATCATGGGTAACAGAATGCCCCCCAAAGTATGAGGCTGGAATTAGTGACAACCAAAAGACTTTGTAAGTTGAATGTGTGTGTCAGAAACAAGGAGCGCACCTAATCGAAAACCTGCGAACAACCAAGCATTTGCAGAATATCATATATGTTAATTCTGAGGTAGGCATTCCCATACTCAGATCATAGACGGATGACATTGTAGACATAGGTCATGGCCACCAATCATACATTGTGGATCCATGCCGTCAAAATATAGCATAGCCATTAGGAATACACTGTGGATCTATGCGAGAAAATTCAAATTGAGACGACATAGCCACTAGACATACAAAGTGGATCTATGTGTCACAGATTATACATATTCCATCACTACCTGGACCAAGAGATGATATCCAGGGTCTTCAATCCTGTCACCCAAAAGTACGAATCTAACCATGCGATTACATGTGCTGAAGTCGAACATGGTAGAAACCACTTGATTACCGGTCATTGATGAAACCGTTAACAAGTGCGAGGGAAATAACCATTAATGCCAATGACTCTGAAGGTACTCTAGTACAATCCATCGAGTGTGAATGAATGAGTTGAAGTTGAACATTCGATGGAATCTTTCGATCAAGGGTCAATGATGTGAACCCACTGTCGAAAGTGAGGAAACCTGCCATTGAGGCATGCAAGTTCCAAGGTACCAAAGAATTTCTAAGTCTTGTTTCCGGATAATAAGCCGAAGTTGATGGAACAAAAATTGTCACAGGAGGGCCTTGATGTATCCCCCATCAATGACACGAAATGAGTATTAGATTTTGAAGGTGAAACAAAGTGCTGGACACAGGGAAGTCCAACACAGAGAGAATGGACAACTACAGATTGCTGACTCAATAGAGGTTTCATATGAACTTCTCTTGAACATATGAACGACACGACCAATGATTTGGTAGCATTGACTCATAGACGACACAGGGTATGACCTTGTAGCAAATCGAATGAGAGACAAATGGATTTCCCAAACCGGCTTCAAATAATGAATAGGGGGTGTCATGTTCAAGAGTGACACTTATTGCCAATCAATATGAAGATGAGAACATATCCCTTTCCCAAATTTTCCCCCACCATTTCTAGCGAGTACCTCTTTATTTTTATGCAAGCTTGAGGAGGATAGCATATGCTTATTGATATAAGCTTATCCTTCGGATAAGTCCTTCGGAGTATGTTTAACGAACCCTAGGAAGGAGTGGTTCGGTCCCATGACGGGTATGGCTATGTTTGTTTAACGAGTCCAAAGATAGAAAACTCGAAGGTTTTTCATGATTATAGAGTTTGGAAAAACACTTAAAAGAGAACTCTCTCAGTTCCTTTTTCATAAAATAGTCTGATGAGACCAAAAAAGAGATAAATTATCGCCCACCAGATGCTTTCTTCAAATACTTTATCGAGCGTGAAAATATCAAGGTCACTTGGCTATCTTTTCATATTTAGAGAGTCTGAAAAGAGCTTAAAGAGGACTCCACGGGGGTTCCTTTTTTGTATAACCTTGTTGAGCCTGAAAAAGTGATAAAAGTATGATCGATCGCGTTCTCATGTATTTTTGAGTGTGAGAATGGACAAATACCCAGCTCAAGGTTTTATACAAAAACAATAAAAAACAAACAAAACATGCGATCAAGAAGAAAAAATATGTCCACATCGAAGTTGTTACGACTACAAAATTTACACTCAAAAGGGCATTAGGGATTAGGTTTTAATGAATAAATAATTATAAAAATTCAATAACATGGTAAAAGTTAATATAAATAAGTAAAACCCTTTTTACCATATCATTTTCACTTTACCACAATTTGAGCCCCAAAACTCCTCTTTTACCCTCAAAATTTGGCGTCAGATTGAGGGAGTTACGAGCATCCATTTGATGAACCGTCAGTGGCAGTGAGGTAGGCTCTTTGTCCTCTACTTTTTCATGGTTTAATTTTTCATTTTCATTGGCAAAAACCATCATTTTGAGTTTGTTTTAGGGGTTATTATGGTGCTCATCCATTCTTGCAAGTGGGCTACACAGGACCTGCAAGAATGGGTCATTCTCGCAGGTGAGCCCACAGGAGCCTGCGAGAACCTCGCACTATACCTAAAGGGCACCTGTGAGAACCACAAAGTGTAAAAGTTTTTTAAAAATTTGCCCAATGAAAAGATACCAATTTATGAATAGAGTTATTAATCTTCTTTTTGTGCTTCTTATGCAGGTATTTGGCCATCACAATGGTTCTGGAATGGTGTGAAAGGGAGCACGAAGAAGATAATTCCATTGCCAGAAATCATCCGCCCACCATTGCCTCTTTGAGAAACTGTGGTCTTCTGAAGTACTTTCATATCCTAGGCATGAGGGCCCAAATCAGGTTATTGGAGTACCTTGTGCGTATGTGGGATCTCGATCAACAATTATTTCACGTAGGGGTCCACACATTGTTATTGGACATTGAGGACATTTACTTCTTGACAGGACTGTCACGGTGTGGGTACCACATGAGCCTGACTGGTAGCAGAGGGGGTTGGCTGCCCATGAGTGAGTACTGCTGCTTACACTGTGTTCTAGAGGCAGAGAGGAAGAAAGGGAAAGTAGTTAATTGGGGAGTGTGGGATTTGACCCTCCACACTATTTTGTTCACCATTGCAAGTATGGCTGGGAGCTCTACTCCTCACATGGCGCTCCACTCCTCACATGGTGCTCTAGATTTACTTTCAGTATGCCATAGAGTGTATTGAACCTCAGGTTCTTAACTAGGCAGATGTTGTGCTTCGTAGCATGAAAAAGCAGTTGACCAAATGCAGGTGAGGTGACCTGAAGAAATTCGGGTACGGATCTTTGTTGGTGTCCTTATTTCTCGAGAGGGTTCCGTTACTGAGACTGCAAGTTGAGTGGAATTTTTCAGCTCCCATAGATCCAAGAATGCTAAGATGGTGTCAGCTCATGGCCCGGCACATAGCGAGACCAATTATCAAGTATGATGATACCTTCTTCGACTGGTTGCGATCACAGATGTTGATGGTCGACGATTATGCTTATGCCAGGTTTGATTTTCGAGGAGATCCTGACTTGGTCCTGCCCGAGGGTGCTCAGTGGGGGGAACTTGGTAAGAAGTATGCATTTTTTTCTTTTTTAAATGTTTTTTGTGAATTTTATCATATGCAAATGTTTTTTATATGTTCGTCCAAAGACTAAATACAAAATTTGTTTTTGATGACACAGATGTGGGACCTTACCAACCTCCTGGTACTTCTCCTATTCAGTGGTGAGGAGAGGTAGCGCCAGTGCCACAATGGGATGCCAAGGATTCTCAAGCAGTGGAAGAAAAACTAGAGGGTTTGACAACAGATATTCCAGACATGCCTCTTGGAGAGGTTCCACGACGTTATCAGTGTCATACAGTAGGAGTGTCAGAGTCCATTGGTCGACTTCTCCGTAAGGTTGCTCAGGAATTCGTGTGTTACCGTGAACGTCATCCATGATGTCATTTTGTAGAAGCTATGAGATTCAAATTTTGACATTTTGGTCTTCGGACAAAACTTTTTGTAAAAAGCTCTTTTGATCATTATATATACAGACGACTTCTACGAGTTTATCTTGTGCTGTGTGAAAATTGATGTGATTGATTTATAAATGATCCAAATGTCTGTCTAATACATAGTTAGCCAATGCATCAGTTAATGTATTTAGACATCTAGGAATATGTTGATATTCAATATAATCAAAATAATGTTCCAAGAGGCGAATTCGCAAATACACCCATAACAAAGTAGGACTTCGAATAGTATAGACATTACTTAACTGTAGTACTACAAGATGTGAATCGAGTCGCACAACTAAATGACGGATTTTGAGCAAGATAGCATCAATCAACAATTCGATAACAATGCTATACTCTACAATATTGTTGGTCGCACGGCCGAGACACACACCTCATAAGGAGATAAGTTCGTTTGTAGGGGCATAAATTTCCCATGCAGCGGAAGCAATGTTCTGAGTACTATGGCTAGCGCCATTAGCGAAGCTAATGTAGCGTAGCAAAGGCTCTGACATCTGGAAATCAAACACAACGTCACATAAGGGCAGAGACTAGATAATGACAAAAGCAAGCTATAGTAACACACAAGAAGTATGATACAATAAAAATACAAGTACTCATGCACAGGTGATTTTATGCATAGTACTTCTTCAAGTACAACCCATTCCTAGGTTCACTCAAAGGGATACCATCGTAATCTACTAACTCATAAGCCCCTTTTTCCAACACTCGTCTAATGATATAAGGGCCTCACCACATAGCTTCGAATTTTCCATCTCCTAACATATCTTGATCTTTTTCATAGAGGAGAACAAGATCTCCTTCGAAGAAAACGCGAGGCTTCACATGTTTGTTGTATTGGGTCTTGACACATTTTTTCTGAGCTTCTATGACTAGGGTAGCATCGTGTCGAGTTTCATCTAATCGCATAAGATACAATAGACGTTCTTCCTCAGCAGAAGTGTTTGGTAGGAGTTCAACAACTAGTTTTAAAGAGGGTATCTCGCATTCAATCGGGAAAATGGCTTCCGAACCATAGACTAACTGGAAAGGTGTAAACCCAGTAGCAGACTTGACGGATGTCCGGTAATCCCACAATGCCAAAAACAACATTGTGTGCCAACTTGTTTTGTGAATCCCTATCATTCATCGGAGCATAGTTATGAGAACTTTGTTAAGCGCTTCGACTTGGCCGTTGGCTTGTGGGTAATAGGGTGTTGAGTTTTCATGGCGAAGACCCAACTTTTCAGTAAGTTCGGACATCATGAAGTTTCTAAAGTGGCTACCGTGATCAGTGACGATAGCCTGGGGAACACCAAAATGAGCTATGATGTGATTAAAAATGAATAATGATGTGGTATTTCCAGTGTTGTCAAATGCCGACATCGCCTCAGCCCATTTCGTAAAGTAATCCACGGCTACAATGATGTATCCATGCCCCCTGGCCGAGTGGGGGTGACATGTCATGAAATCGATGCCCCATTTCGCAAAAAGACCAACGGAGACCACAGGGTGAATAGGAGCAGGATGTGACCGTATCTTGTTATTATAGGTCTGGAAAGCATGGCATTTTTGAACGGCGATGATGCAGTCGTTAAATAAAGAAGGCCAAAAATACCCTGCTCGTAAGATCTTCTGAAAGTAGCATACCCAGACATATGACCACCACAGGCTCTAGAATGGCAGTCATTCAGAGCACTCTCAGCTTCGTTGAATGTGAGGTTGCGTTGAAAAACGGAGTCAATCCCCCGATGATAAAGAGTATCCCCGAGGATAATATATTGATGAGCTTGGTATCGTATTCGACGTCGGTTAGTACTAGACAAAGTTGGCCAGAAAGTCTAGGTTTAGAGATACATAATGATATCGCCATACCAAAGATCATCATTGCTGATGAGGAAAAGGGATTCATTAGGTAATGAATCAACTGCTACATTTTCCGTTTCAGAATAGGGAAAGTCGCATATCAACTCAGCAAACACTAAGGACTTCTTAGAATTGGCGCGTTCGAATTCCAAGTCAAACTCCTATAGTATTACAATCCATTTGGAGTATTTTCCCCCTAGCAATTGATGTGTGAGAATGTGTTGCATAGGGTTGCAGTTAGAAATCACTGTAGTCTTGCGTGAGAGGATATAGTGCCAGAAGCGTTGGACAGCTTGGACAATTGCCAAGGCCAGTTTTTCGACATGTAAATACTTGATTTCAGTAGGCGTTAGACTTTGACTCAAGTAGTAAATAACATGTTCATCGTTAGCATCATCCTCTTGGACGAGAACCATACCAACGGTGTAATCTGAGGCAACAAGGTAGAGGAAATAATCACGACTATAATCGGGGGGAAAGAGAAGCAGAGCACTCGTTAGGGACAATTTCAAAGCTTCAAAAGCATTGTTGGCAATGGTATCCCAAATGAACTCAGACCCCTTTTTTAGTAGCCACATAAATCCACGAGTTATCTCGACATAATTTGGGATAAAACGACGAAGAAAGTTTGATTTCCCTTGCAAAATTTGTAACTGGCGAAGTGTAGAAGGAGGAGGGAGATCAAGGATTTCCTCAACCTTTAAAGGACACCCTGATCCCTTGACGCAAAACGATAAAACCTAGAAGGCGATCAGATTCCACGCAGAAAATGCACTTATGAGGATTCAAACATATACGGTAGAACTAACAGCGGACGAAAATGGCTCAGAGGTGGGTTGGGTGATCGACTCGATGCATTGAGTGAGCAGGTAAATCGTCCATATATGGTTGAACGATGTGCTTGATATCATGGAAAGCATAAGACATAGCGCATTGAAAAGTTGCACTAGCGTTCTTAAGACCAAAAGGGAGTTTTTGATAGGCAAAAGTACCCCAAGGACAAATAAAAGAAGTCTTATGTTGATCCTCGGGAACAATGTTGATTTGATTATACCCGGAGAAACCATCCATCAGAGAGAAGATTTCACTTCCGACGCAATCGTCGACAATCTGATCGACGAAGGGGGTAGGAAAGTTGTCTTTGGGACAAGCTTTGTTGATATCCCTATAATCAATGCATACATGAATGGTGCCTTGTTTCTTATCGGTCGGGACAATATTGGAAACCCAATCAGTGAGAGCCACCGGGTAAATAAAGCCATCTTTGAGAAGTTTCTCAACTTCGAGCTTGATAGCAGCCGCTTTACGTGGGTGAACTGGATGAAGGCATTGTCGGACGGGTTTAGCATCGGGGTATGTCTTGATCTCATGTATCACAATGTTGGGGTTGATACCTAGCATTTCTTCGTAGCTCCAGGCGAAGATTTCACGAAACTCTTTGAAAAGGGACGTATAGGTGACTATTTCATCAGGGGAACATGAAGCTTCGATATGAACAATTTCGACGATTCCAGGTTTGATGGATATGTCGAGGGGAGTAGTGGGTGAGATATTGCTTAAGTTCCCTTCAGAAAACACATCGTGTGTGGACCCGGGAACGATTGAGATGACGACAACAGTCGACGGGGTCGATATCTGTTGGTAGTTCTCAATGGTATGTTGCTCCAGAAAGAGGATGGAACGATGATGTCCATCGTTCCAAGGGGTGTCCTCCATGACAAACATGATCATCTCGTCAGTGGGAAAAATGACATGGAAAGGATATGGAGATAACTCACCAAGAGAGGGGGTAGAAGAGGTTTCCGATTGAATGGCCTGATAGGCAGATTCAATTGGACTTAACGGCATTTCATCACCATAACGAAGATGATCTCTTGGGTCAGGCACTATCCAGGGGTCGTGAGATGTATGAATTTTGTGAATCGAGGTGGAGATCATGTTGATTGAAGCAACGGACTAGCATGAAACATCGAGCGGTGGCATGGGGAAAGTACCCATTAACGAAGAGTCTTTGAGAAGGCCTACACCGGCGTTCTCATAACCCAGTGGGGTTTTAGCGATGAACGGTACATTGCCATTATGGGTATCGAAATTAAAGAAGGCTAATTAGTCGACAGTGAATACCTTCCCTTGATGTGGGAAACATACCACTCGAAAAAGGGTCGACAAAACTACACACATGGAATCGATCCAGCTGCAGACAAGTAGAAGACTGTAATCAAGGGGAGCGTCGAAGACTTACACTTCGACTTGGACTGTTTTTCCTTCTAACCTGATGGGAAATGAAGGAAGGACACCGTAGGACTTAAAACCGGAGCCATTGAAGGCTTTGAGAGTGTTCTGGGATTCATTCAAAGAGGGAGAGCCAATGGCTTTCCAACAAGTAAGAGACATGACACACGTTGAGGCACCCTCGTCGATAATGGTTCGACAAATGTTTTTGTTAGAGACAATCACTTGGATCTGGAATGCGAGTTGAGGGGGTAACCTTGGAATGTGATCTTCCAAGTCAAAAATTATTAAATTCGTATCCGTCAAATCGATTCCACTGATAGCTTTCAACAGTGCCTTCCGTTGTGTGGGACAATTTTGAAGGACTTCGAGGGCTGACATCACAGAAGATGCTTGGGCTAGATCTTCAATAATGTTGTAGTTCTGGACAGTATGAGCATGAGGATTGAAATTCGATTTTCGAACGACGCCCTTTGGGGGGGGTCGAAGAATTGTGTCGAGGCTCGGTCGTTCGAGATGAAGAGGACCATTGGTAGGTGGAGTCGTAGGAGAGGGTTGTACCAAGGAAGGAGGTAGGTCATCAACCTTCTCTTTAGAGGGAGAATAATCTTTGGCTCGAGTGGTGAGGGAAATGTCATTTTTATTTGAATCGCCAGTACACATCAATAAATAAGATGTAGTAGAAGATGAGGGTTGGTCATGAATGACCAACTGGGCCTGTTGTTGAGACGAGAAGGGTTGGGACAAAACAACTGGAGCAGGTGGTTTTGGAGCTCCTTGAAGGAACTTAGTGACCTTGGCACGTCGTGGACAATCCTTCGTGTAGTGATCATCACCAAAGATAAGACAAGGGTATCGTGGTTTGCGCTTATCTCAATCGTCAACAGGGGTAGTTTTGGTTCACTATGCTTGAGAAGTATTTTTTTCCTCCTCATTCTTATCTCTTCCCTTTTTGGATTTGTTCTTACCGGTTGGGGTAGATTGAACTGCATTGACCTCAGAAGTTTTGTTAGTGGGAAGGGTAGGAGACGGAGCATTTTGAACATTAGAAGAAGTAGGTTTGGGGTTGGTGCTTGAGGCAGAATGTGGTTGGGCCTGGAAAGTGCCAACCACACCGTCGACTGCATGCGAAGTAGCTGGAGTAGTTGAAGTGGCAGAAGTGGAAGGACGAGGTAAGTCAGGTAGTAAGTCGTAAAGGGTACCCGTTTGTGAGTAAATGAGATCAAGGTATTGAGCTCGACTTATGGCCTGCTCTTCCATGACTACTCCACCCATGGCTATGTCATGAGCGATTTCGTTCACAAATGATTTGGTGAACCACTCTGCCAGCAACTGATAGGGGATTTCGAGTTTAATGAGACATCATCTCCGTCACCACTCATGAATGTGATCGGAGATATGAGTGGCTTTGTTTTCTTTGAAAGAACTCAAAATATCTGTCCCCGTTTCATAATGAATCGGTAACTGGTAGTGTGTGAGGAAAGCCATAGCTAAGGTGTGGAAGTCAGTGAAGAAACCTCATGGTAATTCTATATACCACTTTGCAGCAGAACCTGTGAGGGTTCGTTGAAAAAGACGTAAACAAATAGAGTCATCCATCAACGAGTTGGATGAACACCAGAGGTGAAAAGTCATGACGTGATTGTTTGGGTCCTCTCCCGCTTTGCCATCGAATTTAGGGATGTCCAATGGTAGCTTGGCTGGTATAGTAGGCCATTGGGGAGAGTGACGAATTGGATCATTTAAAATCCTTGACAAATCCAGAAGATCCAAAGTGGCCAATAAGGGTAACTGTCGATTCACCTGCAGGTACTGGTGGCTTTGGGGAGGAAGCCCCGTTGGAAAACTAGTAGGACCATAAGTAGTCTTCATATAATGTGAAGACCCAAGCAGATTTGGTGGTGGTTGGAGAGGATAGTAGCTCATGGGATTGTATCCTTGAACAGGGACGTGAGTTTGAGCATTTGAATCCCAGATGGGATTGGATGTACCTGGATAAGGTTGGCCTATATTAGGGGGTATAACGGATGCAGCTGGAAACTGTTGCCCCTCAGTCGATTGAGGAGGATGTTGTATCAGATGATTCCAATACTGGGCCAAGGACGGAGGTATGTTTTGTCCATAAGGTGGGGTCGGTCCTCCCATCGAAGGTGGTGTTCCGATTGGGGGAAGTGTGCCAATTGGGGGTTGTGTTCCAATTGGGATTTGCGTTCTAAGAGGAATTTTCCCGCTGAGAGGGGGTTGAGTCATACCACCTTGATGAAATTGTCCACCAACGGGAATCTGGTAATTTGGTGTGAATGACGAAATAGTGCCACTAGGATTAAGACTACCTATGGAGGATGAGAAAGGTCCTCCGAAAGGAAATTGAGGGAGTGTCTAAATAAAACTAGGAAGAGAGTGCCTAGAAGAAAAGGGACCACCAGGAGAGCCAGATGGAGTTTTCGGAGGAGTTGAAATGGAAGCATTCAATGCTCGGTATCCGGGCGGTAGTGTTGGGGTGATACTGGGCATGAGCGGTGTGCCGATGGGAGCTTGGCTAACCACGGTAATCCCGGTGTGAACACTCCTAGTATCTGTGTGATGGGCCATTTTGATAGGGATGGTCAAGATGTGGTCAGATCGCGGGGTGTCTATACCAAGAAAGTGATAGGCGATAGTAAATGGTTCTGTCTCTGGACTAGAGATTTTGGAAATCACAGGTGAGGTGATTTTGGAAATCACAGGAGAGCCTAGACCAAAAAGGTCCCGTCGAAAAACACCCGTAGACCAAAAAGGATCTTGGCCTTCTATGCCTGGAAAGGGTCCAACCGGTGATCTAGAAGACGTAACAACTAAGTCTCCGGAAGAATTCAATCGCATAAACGGTCGCTCAGAATTGGGGTGAAGTCAAAATTCCTCTCGAGTATTAGTAATTCAAAAATGTTCTAGAGAGTCAGTTCATTCCACTTGTGGCATGGTAATGTCTTGGACTTCACTCTGCTGAGGAGAGCCCTCAGGTGGACTTGTAGGCAAGGGTTGAGAACCTTCCAGACGCTCTGGAGATAAACCCTGCATTCTACGTGAATGACGTGGAGGAGATATTGTAAACAAGTGACAAACTTACGAAGAAAATTGTATAGTCAAATTTGGTAAACAAACA
>JASDQU010384546.1:0-11059 GCA_032191745.1 Picea mariana | reverse complement strand
GTGGATTTGGATGTTGTATCATTTGATGTATGTGGCATAGTGATAGGGATTCCTCATCTTTATGATAGGAAAGCAGTCTTCTTTCATCATGAGAAAAAATATCACCTTACTAAAGGGGGAGTGAAATATAGTGTTAGAGCACACAACATGAGGGTAAACACCACACTTTTTAGTGCAGGACAAATGAAGAGACTCGTAAACACTAATAAGAGATATGTACTCATGGTCGTAAGGGAAAAGGTTGTCGGAACATTTGACGCCTTCCAAGGATGTGATCCTTCTCATAAGAAATAATTAATTGATATTGTTTCTAAGTATGATGATATTTTCCAAGAACCAGATGAATTAGCTCCTAAGAGGGAAACCCAACATGAAATACATCTTCAGCAGGATTCTTCTCTTCCTAATGTGGGCATGTATAGGATGCCATTTGTAGAGATGACATAGATCAAAAAGTAGGTACATGGCTTATTGGATCAAGGGGTCATTAGGCCCAACTCATCTCCTTGTGGTTCTCCGATCATGATGGTTCCAAAGAAGGATGGCACATGGCGAATGTGTTTCAATTACCAAGACTTAAATAAAATCACGGTGAAAAATCAATACCCTCTTCCTCGTATAGATGATTTACTTGATCAATTAAAGAATGTTTTTTATTTCACTAAGTTGGATTTGCGCAGTGGATACCATCATATCAGGGTTGCAGAACATGATCCATGGAAAAATGCCTTTAAAACCAAACAAGGAGCGTATGAGTGGTTAGTTATGTCGTTTGAGCTTTGTAATTCTCTGACAACCTTCATGTGTGTGATGAATGATGTATTCATGCCATTCCTATATGATTTTGTGATTGTATATTTAGATGACATTCTTATATTTAGTGGGACTTGAGATGAACATGTAAGGCATGTAAAGCAAGTATTGGATACTTTGCAAAGGGAAAAGTTGTATGTAAAATTGTCCAAATGTGAATTTGGTAAGACTACACTTGTGTACTTAGGTCATATTGTAGGAGGAGGACAATTGAGAATTGATCCTTCCAAGATTGATGTAATTGTAAATTGTCCTAAGCCCAAAAGTGTAACCAAAGTATGGAGCTTCTTAGGTGCAATCTAGTACTAGAGGAGATTCATTTCAAACTTCTCTTTTATTGCAGCTCCTTTGCATGCCTTAACCATTGTGAAGAACACTTTTTAGTGGGGATGAAAGAAACAAAAAAATTTTGACACTTTGAAGGAAAAGATTAGTACCACACCAATATTAGCACTACCGAATCTTCAACAGCCATTCGAGATCAATACATATGCCAGCGGATACACCATGGGTACAATATTGATGCAATATCGTAAGCCTATCTGTTACCACTCTGAAACTGTTAACCAAGTTGTTGTTAACTATCCTACATATGATAAAGAGTTGTATGAATTAGTTCAAAGAATAAACAAATTGAAGCACTACCTGTTAGGGAAGGAAACAATCATACATGCAAATCATCAACCCTACATTCATAAATGGTTTTGTCGCATTGTGGTATCAATCAAATGTGATGTAACATTGTCACATTCATAAAGGATTTTTTCACATTTCGACATTCATCGAGGGTAATGACACATTGAATTTGGTTGATTTTCGTTGGGCATTGTTTATTATGCTTTGTTATGGTGTTTGATTGTGGTTGTCCAGGGTTGGTTTAATAATATTATTAATAGTTATGTCACATTGCAAAGTTTATCAAAGGTGATGTTGTATTGTGACAATCCTAAAGGGTTTTGTGGCATTCCAACATTTTTCTTGGTTTATGTTGGACTGTGACATTTGAATATGGTTATGTCACATTGTGTAAGAGATTTAGAATATGACTAACATGTGTGTGTGTGTCACATTGTGACATAACCCTATATGAACATCACAATGTGACGTAATCATTTAGGAATGATGTAATTTGACATAATACAATGAAGATGTACATTGCAATGTGACATTACAACATACAGGATGTTGTCCCATTGTTTATTATGGTTGGGAATTTTTTATTTGACATAAGTTAGCC
Source organism: Picea mariana (assembly GCA_032191745.1). Taxonomy (NCBI): domain Eukaryota; kingdom Viridiplantae; phylum Streptophyta; class Pinopsida; order Pinales; family Pinaceae; genus Picea; species Picea mariana. Next base: position 9,009 of record JASDQU010384546.1, on the reverse strand, counting down.
TTGAAAATGTTATGTCACATTGCAATGGTCATTGAGGGTTATGTCACCTTGTGACATTACTTTAAGGCTATGTTTGAGTGTGATGTTTATGAATTGTGTCCCTCATATTGGAATATGGTTGCCAAATTAAAGATCAACCATAGTTGACAATATTTAGGGCTATATCACCTTGTGAAATTCCTTTCAATTTAAAAATAATAAACAAAATTCTAATTTAGATTAATTTATTTTTCCTTAACATATCATTTCAATAAACTTTTTAACTTAAGAATTCACCCAGTCATCTTTTTTTTTAAATAGTGATTTTTTTAACTTCCAATGGATGTATGAATTCATTAAATATATTAACTTCTTTAGTCACCTCAACGTTGTTTGTTGAGACAACCTTTAATTTTAAAGGCTTAAAGGTTTTTATCGTAAATTTACAAACAAATTTATTTAGAAAAGTGTTGCATGGCAACGTAGTCCCTGTTGGGTCGGAATGGGAATAAATGCACTGCTATGGTGGGACCGAGGAAGAAATAGAATCCTGAAGCAACGGACATGTGGGAAGCATCTTGAAGTATAGGTGGTATCCATGCAGAAAATGACTCGTTCCAGTTTGTCACACCCCATCCATAAGACATCGAGCTGGTAGATGACCCGAGGAGAATGTCACTGCGGAAGTAAGTCCAGTGCCTCGAAGAACCAGAGTCCCAAATTCTCGAATTCGCTAATCATAATATAATATTAATATGGGGTTAATATGCAGATATTCTCTCAGATTAATCTGTTAGCATCAAAACGACAACCTAACGAGGATGTCAATCCTACTACATTTTTTATAGATGTGATACTCTTGTTTAATTTTTTTCTTGGGACGTGTATAGTTCAAATATGGGACTTAGAAAATTTCCTTTGTAATGACTTGAAGCAATAAAAAAGGATAGTAGTAGTTTTTTCTTCTTCTTTTTTCTTTAAATAAGGGTTCCTGGAAAAAAGGACCAGGAATCACACACATTAAACATTCAAATTTAATAAACACAATTTCCTGAGATCCAGCATAATTGAAGAAAAAAAATTCTGAGCACATAAAAATAAAAGAAGATGATCGACATGCATAAAGAGAACTAATTTAGCATTCCAAAAACAGGCCCACAAGGCACCGTCAAGATTGTTCCCGAAGTAGTTTTCTTTGAAATTTATGAAAAATTAATAATGTTTGTTACATATTTCTGGAAATTTAAATGCGTTTTTCATATAGACTGGGATTGGAGCTCCCACGAACCATAAAATAAATAAGTACAAGAAATAAGACTGTATAAAGAAGAAGTGGGCAACGATTGAGAGGAAGACCTAAAAAGAAGAAATTGGAAGTTATCAGTCATTGGTTAGATATTTCTATTTAAAGAGGTGGAATAACTGGATTGATAAAGAAAGAAAGATGTGATCTATATAGACTTACTATGATGGTATCTATTTCTCCCTTTGCTATTTTCTTGTTGATGCTTTTTTATTGCTCTCATCGACGACCACTGGAATTGTCCCAACCAGTTGTTTCCCTTCGTCGGTGAGATTGTCGATTCTCCTTCGGAGCCATTCTTCAATGTAGCTTCTCATGGGGGGCACATTGATTTCATCCCGGATTTCTGTGTTGAAAAGCTCATTTTCTAATTTCCTTAGATCGATAGAAATAATATGCAGAGCCTATTCAATTTCTTCATTGTGTGCCGAATAGTCCACTAGCCAGTTGTCCACGTCATCTTGACCATATTCAAGGATGCCATAAAACTTTTCTAAAGAAAACCCCTTTAAAATATCAACTTTTTCATCGAAGGCTTGCTTGGTTAAGGACAAGGAGTTGAGGATTAAGTTTGGGTCTTGAACCTTTTTGGTACTTCCGGCTAAGTCTATTTCAGTCAGGTTTTTGAATAATTCTTCTTTCTCTCATATGGCTTGTTCACATGATTCGACAATGAGATGTACATTCTTAACTTTCTCTTTCTTGCATGCTTTTAATTGTTTGATCCGGTTTGGGGAGGGGATATCTTCTTGTCTTCTTCTCAGATCTGAGATGTTGATGACATGGTTGCCAAAAGGTATCACTGTCTCTAGATAGAAACGTTCTTCATTTTTTAAATCCACTTGCAAATGTTTGTGCAAAGTATGTGCCCTCGTTCGAAAGTGATCCAAGATCTTTTCATCGGGTGACTTATTAAAGAACTATATTAAATGAGCATAAACAAAAGTACACTATAAAGAAGGAAAAGCTCAAAAGGAAAGAGACATAAGAATGTAATATGAACACAAAGAACTTGATAACAGATTTTGTCCCTGGTGGACTACGTCTCTGGGTACTACTCTCAAATGGGTAGGTCTTCTTATTAACTCCACAAAAGAATTGGGAAAAATACATAAGTATACCTCATTCTGGAGTTAAGCCACAGAATATTTGCTCAGATCAGAAAACTAACACCACCATTGCTTTCATGGCGTTGTTTTACCTAAAAATGACTGTCTCCACACCTTGATCTGAGTCAGACACATTTTGGCCCAAGAGGCACCCTTGCCTCGGTTTGTGTGCCATTGCTCCTGTAATAAATGATAAAAATCTTGAAAAGTGTGCCAAAATCCATACCAGTCTATACAAGTCCGTACGAGTTCATACAGGCACACTCATTCCTACCTCTCATGTGCTCTTGTTGTCCTGAACTATGAACCGGAGGTCTCCTTATATAATATTTTGTGGGCGGTTAGGCATAAATGAATCTATTGCTGCATTGGTTACAGAGGATAATTTTAGGCGTAGGTTGTTGGGGAGGTTCTGGGGTCGAATCTCATGGACTTCCCCTTTTATCATATTGGTGGCATGCTCCACTAAGTCTGGCGGTGGTTTTGATGGGCGGTTAAATGGCGGAATGTTCTAAATATAGTGGAATTTGCTATATTTGGTGGACCCTTGGGATAATCCCCTAGGCTGGTGGAAGGTTGTGTTAGTATGGAGAAATACATGTAATCAGGGGTTGGGACAAAGGCCTGGCCGCTTTCCTTTGGCACCTAGTTCAAACTTTAGACTTAAATAATATTTGAACCATATTACAAATAAGGTCTATGGTATGGTGTAGTGGTAGCGTGGATTTGTGGGGCCTTTGGGCTAATGAGAGGTCATGATTTAGACTCTTGGGGAGTCATAAAATGTTTACACATCAACCATTGTATGGGTGCCACTTGGCACCATAAACTTTATCCACAAAACTGCCACTTGTAACAATCTGATTTGCACATGAAACTGACACGTGTCATCACCTAACTTGCCCACGTGTCTGCCATCCTTACCATGTCATCCCATGCCAACTCAGTTGTAAGGATGTGCCACATGTCACCCTTGTAGTGGTTCCACGTGTCACCCTGACTTTTTGACTTTTGACCAAGTTTGACTAACTTTGACTGCTTATATCTTTTGATCTGTAACTCTGTTTGACGAGTCGTTTGCATCGTTAGAAATCTTGCGACGCACTCTTTGAGATCATGTCATTTTCACTAAGTTCTTGGAACTTTGAATTTTTTTCCCTTTTATTGTATTTTGAAGCCATTCTGAGCATTTTGATTTGCTTTTGTACATTCTAAGTTGTTCTTAGCCTTCTCTGGATCCATTTTGGATCATTCCCTCCCACTGAGATCTTTTTGGACCACCAAAAGATTTCATTAATCAACTGGTAAGTGAGGGAAGAGTCCCCTCACTTTATCCTTTTCAATCCACTTTGCATTGCTTGGATGTGTGCCCTTTAAGCGTACTCGAAGATAATCAACATCATCCCTATGTGAATTCCTCGTCCTTCTGTCCAGGATAATATCTTCTTGTAACTCATCCAAGTAATTAGGTGAAAACTCACCAACTGAAGGTATTGAAACTTCCTCATCCTAATCCATGATCATGGGAGGCTCAAAAAGTTTCAAGTTCTCTACGTTCACAACTGAATAAATCTACATATACGGTGGAAGATATAAACAAAAAGCATTAGTGTTGCTTTTCTCCAAGATAGTGAAGGGTCTATATCAGATGGGCTTGAGTTTCTTTCCTTCACCCTTCAATCATTCATTACTGATGTGAAGCCATGCCCGGTCTCCAACCTGGAACTAATGATTAACCTTGTGCTTGTCATGTTGAGATTTATATTGTGCTTGACTCTTCTCCAATTGTTCCCTGATTGTCTAGTGTATCTGTTGAATCCTCTGGATGAACTTGTGGGCTCTGTACTGTGTTTGTTCTTCATTCACATCGTCATCTCTCCCATACATCAAGTCCAAAGGAACCTTTGGTAGGTACCCAAAACATGTCTCAAAATGTGAAATCTAAGTGGATGAATGTAAATCTCAGTTATAAGCATGTTGTACATAGGGTATCTGTTCATCCCATAACTTAGGATGCTTGTTGCAGTAACCTCGAAGAAAAAGTACTATTGTTTTGTTTACCACCTATGTTTGTCTGTCAGTCTATGGATGAAAAGCAGTGCTCCTCTTCAAGTTGGTGTCCATCATTCTCCACAAGCTAGTCCAAAAATCCCCAAGGAATCGAGTATCTCGATCTGAGACAATGGATGTGGGTACTCCAAAGTGAACCCAAACATGTTGAAAAAAGAGATTAGCAGACTGCTCAGCAGTGATATGCTTTTTACATGGCATCAAGATACACATCTTGTTTAACCTATCCACTATGACATACAAATAATCATGACCCCCTTTGGTCATTGGTAAACCCCCTACAAAATCCATGGAGACAATTTCCCATGGATGGGATGGAACAAGAAGCGGTGAGTATAGCCCCAATTTTCTATTAGTGGGCTTACAAGTAGAACACATCACACATCCCTTTACATATTTAGTTACAATTGCTTTCATTTGAGGCCAGTAAAAAAACCTCTGCAAATAAGCCATAGTTTTTCCTACCCCAAAATTCCCAGACACAAGAGAAGTGTGAGCTTCTCATATCACATGGACTCATTCACTTGTAGGAATACATATCTTCCCAAGATGATAGAGTAATTTTCCCTACAAAAAATAGTTCTCTACCTGTGCACCATGGGTTAGCTTCTCATATACTTCTTTAAAATATTCATCAATGGCATATTGTTCTACATAGCTATCATCAGATAAAGAAGTATTCTTCAAAATAATATAAGCAACAATAGAAGGTCTAGAAAACAATACTGCACCCATGGTGTATCCGTTGGCATCTGTCTCGATCTCGAATGGTTGTTGAAAATTCAAGAGTGCTAATAGTGGTGCAATACTGATCTTCTCCTTCAAAATGTTGAAATATTTTTGTTGTTTTCCTTCCCACTGAAAAGTGTTCTTCACATTGGTTAAGGCATGCAAGGGAGCTATGATAAAGGAGAAGTTGGGAATGAATCTCCTCCAATACTAGACTGCACCCAAGAAGCTTTAGACTTTAGTCACACTTTTTGGATCAGGCCAATTTATAATTACTTCAATTTTGGAAGGATCAATCTGCAATTGTCCTCCTCCCACAATATGACCTAAGTACATAAGTGCAGTCTTGCCAAATTCACATTTCGACATTTTCACATACATATTTTCCTTTTGTAAATATCCAATACATTTTTTTACATGCCTTACATGTTCATCCCAAGTCCCGCTAAAAACAAGAATTTCATCTAAATATACAGTCACAAATTCATCCAGGAAATCCCTGAATACATCATTCATCACATGCATGAAAGTTGTCGGAGCATTACAAAGCCCAAACGGAATAACTAACCACTCAAACAATCCTTGTTTGGTTTTAAAGGCAATCTTCCATGCATCCTGTTCTGCAACCCTGATTTGATGATATCCACTGCGCAAATCCAACTTAATGAAACAAACAACATTCTTCAATTGATCAAGTAAATCATCTATACGAGGAAGAGGGTATCGATTTTTCACTGTGATTTTATTTAAGTCCTGGTAATAGACACACATTATCCATGTGCCATATTTATTTGGAACCATCACGATCAGAGAACCACAAGGAGATGAACTGGGCCTGATGACCTCTTGATCCAATAAGCCTTGTACCTACTTCTTGATCTCTGTCATCTCCACAACTGACATCCTGTACATGCCCACATTAGGAAGAGGAGAATCCTGCTGAAGATGTATCTCATATTAGATTTCCCTATTAGGAGGTAATCCATCTGGTTCTTGAAAAATATGATCATACTTAGAAACAATATCAATTAATTCCTTTGTCTGAGACAAATCACATCCTTGGAAAGCGTTGGATGTCTTGACATCTTTCTCATTGACGACCATGAGTACATATCTCTTATTAGTGGTTATGAGTCTCTTCATTTTCCCTGCACTAACAAGTGTTGTATTTACCCTCATGATGTGAGCTCTAACAATATATCCACTCCCCCCTTAGTAAGGTGGTATCTTTTCTCATGACGAAAGAAGATTGCTTTTCTATCATAAAGATATGAATTTCCCAACACTATGCCACATATATCAAGCAGTACAACATCCAAATCCACTTCATCAATCAACTTTGAAGTAATATAAAATATGACCCTACATTGTTTAGTGACATTAAGTTTTGCTTTGTCACATACCCAACCAAGAGGGTAAGGCTTTGGATGTGGTTTCGTTAGAAGACCCATCTTCTTGACAAGTGCTTCAGATATTAAGTTTACTTGGGAACCCGGATCAAATAATGTATCTATCTTAGTATGTTTAGATACAACTCGTATATAAAATAACTCATTCCTCTTTCATTCATCAATATGAGATTCATCATTGTAAATTGAACTAGAATGAAGAGAATCTTTACCTTGTACTCCAACCGTTGTGATCTTTCCTTCATCTCCTGATTCGGAACCAAGATCTTGATGCATTGTAGCAATAGTCTTTGTCTTCCCCTTTCCACCGAACAGTTTTGGTTTCTTTTCTGGATGTAGTTTCCAACAGTGTTCTTCATTATGACCACTCCTCTTGCAATGAGTGCAAGATGGTTTTCCTCCTTCTCTCGTCATTGTAGCGGTCTTCTTGTCCTTCCTTTTAAATTTCTTGAAAGTCTTTTGTGGGAATTTGGAAGGTTTCTTCATGGGATCTTGTTGAACATGTTTCCCCATGTTATCAAGGTGAGTGGCTTGCACACAAACTTCGTCAAGACTAGTGGGGTTAAATAAGAGAAAAGTATGAAGAATAAAACTGTGAAGTGTGCCAATATACTTCATTAAAGTTTCATAAGAATCCAAAGGAATATTCAATGCTAAAGATTTCTTCCTAANGTGGTCAGAATTTAAAACAGAGAGCGGTGCCTTCCAACCGAAGAGAAGCCAGTTGGACTTTAACTTCCTCTTCGTCAATATACTGAACACGACAATATACTTCAACCTGTCGGATCCAATTGTCTAGCTTTTCAGGATTAGCATCTCCATTAAACATAGGTAAAGAAAACTTTACATCAAGATTTAATAATGGTTTCTTAAAAGAGGCTTTATTGTTAGAATGATGAGAATGCTCAGAGGAAGAAGAACTAGAACTTGAAGGCGAAAATGGAAGCTCAAGAGGGTCTCCTCCAGCCCCTTGATTTATCGAAGCATCATCATCTACATGTGCCTCATTTTTATTCCCTTTCTTCTTCATCCTCTTCTCATAATCTCCATACATTCGTTCGACCATTTCTCACATGCAATAAAAGACCATGTGAAATTTGTTCTCCTATTCATCACACTTGTCCTCTTCTGCCATCTTCTTCCTTAGGGATGCACGGCCAACTTTGGGATTGAAAGTCTTAAAAGTTCCTTCACCCTGATTATGATTGGCCCTAGTAAGCATGCATACTCAACAATTCAATTCAAAGACGACGACTCTGATACCAACATGATCCAGGATCTTTTCGTCGGGCGACTTATTAAAGAACTATATTAAATGAGCATAAACAAAAGTACACCATAAAGAAGGAAAAGCTCAGAAGTAAAGAGACATAAGCATGCAATATGAACACAAAGAACTTGATAACAGAGTTCCTCCCTAGTGGACTACGTCTCTGGGTCCTACTCTCAAATGGGTAGGTCTTCTTATTAACTCCACAAAAGAATTGGGCAAAATACATAAGTATACCTCATTCTGGAGTTAAGCCATAGAATCTTTGCTCAGATCAGAAAACTAACACCACCTCTGCGTTCGTGGAATCATTTTACCTGAAAATGATTGTCCCCACACCTCGATCTGAGTAGGACACTTTTTGGCCCAAGAGGCACCCTTGTCTTAGTTTGTGTGCCACTGCTCCTGCAATAAATGCTGAAAATCTCTAAAAGAGTGCCAAAATCCGTACCAGGTCGTACAAGTCTGTACGGGCGCACTCAGTCTCACCTCTAGTGTGCTCTTGTTGTCCCGAACTCTGAACCGAAGGTCTCCTTATATAATATTTTGTGGGCGATTAGGCATAAATGAATCTGTTGGTGCATTGTTTACGGAGGCTACGTTTAGGTGTAGGTTGTTGGGGAGGTTCTGGGGTCGAATCCCACAGACTCCCCCTTTTAGGATATTGTTGGCGCGCTCCACTAAGTTTGGCGGTGGTTGTGGCGGGTGGTTAAATGGCAAAATGTTCTAAATATAGTGGAATATGTTATATTTGGTGGACGGATAATCCCCTAGGTTGGCAGAAGGTTTTGGCTGTATGGCACAATACATGTAAAACATAGTTATCCGTAGCACCCCACTCCCTTTTTAGGTGGTTTTTTGATATTTTAAATTTTCTAATACATAAGGTTTTCACTTTTTGTTTTTAAATGCTTGTTTTTTCATTTATTTTCAAATTGTTCAAATCTTTTATTTTTTATTTTTTTCTCAACAGTGTTTTTCATCTATTTTCAAATATTTTTATTTTTACTTCTTTTTTTTTTTAATTTTATTCAATGGTGTTTTTAATCATATTTCCATGCTCAATCCAATGTTAAAAATGTTGTAAACCATTTATTTATTTTAAATTAAGATTTTTCATGTAATTATGTGTCCTTAATT
>JASDQU010384542.1:931-11059 GCA_032191745.1 Picea mariana | reverse complement strand
CAAAACTGGATTTATTCACATTTTCACCATCATTTTCTAAGTCTATGTTTGTACACTCGAAATCATTTTTACATTGTAGAAAATCTTCAATTTGGTCATCGTTCCCAAATACCTACCAGTATCTGATGTTGTCCGGGACAGTCGGTCTACACTTCACCTCCACCATGTATGGGCTAGTGGTACGAAAGGGTATCTTGCATGTAGTTGATGACGTAGCTAACCCATCTGCTAAAATATTCTGTCCCCTGGGCATCACCTACAAATCAACTTCAGTGAAACATTTAAGGGCATCCAAAACAACATTTCTATAAGCTCTAAGCCTGGGATGTTTTGCTGCATACTCACCTTTAATTTGTTTGATAATTAATTCAGAATCACCTCTTACCATGATTTGTTTGGCACCAACCTTCTTTAGTAGTTTCAGGCCGAGCATCAAAGCTTCGTACTCGGCTATGTTGTTAGTGCATTGAAAATTCAGTTTGTAAGAATGGTTTTCNTTAATTGTTTCAGATTGAGCATCAAAGCTTCATACTATGCTATGTTGTTAGTGCATTGAAAATTCAGTTTGTAAGAATGGTTTTCTGAATACCTGGATTTGTGATTGTGCAACCAAACTCCTGCTCCAGCTCCTTCTTTACTTACAGCTCCATCGAAGTCCATGCTCCAGAAATTTGCTAGCAATTCTTTGCTTATTACGAGTTTCTTCCCTTTTGCCTCAGTGATTTCTTGGCCTTCGTTCGGATCAAATGTCTCTTCTTCCAGCTGAGTGATTTGTTCTCCCATATCGTCGTCGTTATAAATGATGAAGGAATCTAGATTAGAGTGAGCAGAATACAAAGGATAGTTATGTGGATTTTCTTGGCTGCTAACCATATATTTCATCAGCGTCTCTCTGTACAGTCTTCTCTGTTGCTCAAAAATTGGGATGGTGACATATGACATATCCAACTACAAAGTACCTATCAACTTAGCTCCCTAAGACATGGATAGCAACATACCATATTTTGGGGGAGTTTCTGCTTTTTGTTGGAATCTAAACCAGAGTGATACATAAGTCCTTGATCAATCCGATACATCTGACTTTGTTGGAGTCAAAAGAGTGTAAGTCTTTGTAAGGTCTAGTGACCTCAAGTCCCATTTTTCCATCACTGCTTTAGGCATTAGGTTATGGGAAGCACCCGAATCTAACATAGCATTGTGCAGAATCAAGTCATGTATATTAAGGCTGATGTAAAAAGGAGCGACAACACCAATGTTAGTCTAACCATCAACTTTAGAGCCAAATAGGAGTTCAGGTTGATCATCGGTAAGATTTACCATGTCTGAATGATTCGTTGATCCAACGGTTAAAGCCTTTGTGCCTATATCAAGTTCAATGCTTAGCGCTTTGATCACCTGGGATCGGTAAGCGTCCTTACTCATCAATTCGGAAAGGGGAATGGGAATTTTCACTTTGGCTAATTCCCCTTCAAGGCTGAAAGGGGTAGATGCTCTGCTTTGGATCAACAATTCTGATTTGTCCACCATAGTCTTATGGGTAGAAATACTTGGTCAGTTGGTTGATGAAACCTCAGTCTGCGTTGATATTTGTAAAATGGTAGGGTTTCTTTTTGTTGGAGCTTCAACATTACCTTTCTCAGGGATCTTCTTGGTAGAAGGCTCAGGGGCTTTCTTGGTTTCGACTGCTTTCTTCGTTTCGGTTACCTTTTTTAGGGAATTCTCATCTGTCTTTTTACTTCGCATATTGTACTGCCTGTGTACCTCCATAATGGAATTTTCAAATGCCTGTTGTTCGGTCTCTTCAACTTCCTTGCTCACCTCTGTTTGAGAAAGAAGGAAAAGTTCTTGCTCTTCTTGAGTAAGGAAAATGGCTTCATTATCGTGAATGCCCATGAGATTTATGTATGTGTCTTCTAATTCTTCAATTACCTCCTCACCTTCATCGACATAATTTTCCTGTAGGGGTGGTCTGATCTGTTGATCAGGACCCTTCTGTTCTCTTTGATCCCTAGGATCTCTTTTCTTGATTTGAGGAGGATTTCTTCTGAAGTTAGGATTCCGAATTTGTGGAGCAGGTTGGTTTTCTCTAGGAGGATTTCTTTCGGTTACAATAAGTCTCTCCATCATCCTCTCCACTTCTCTAGCTAAGGAATCTAGTTTAGCATCAGAAGAAGATGTGGAAGGTTCCTCTTTAATCATGACTCTCCTTTCCATCCTTTGTCGTGCCCTTTTAGCCAACAAGCTGGCCTCTACACTTATCGCGCTTTTCTGCATGTCCTCTAGGGTGGTGGAGTTTCTTTCCCTTAATTGATATGACATATCAACGTCGAAACCGTTAGGGAATTTTATCAGTTCCAAACCTTGTGGGGGTTTAATATCAGCTGGAATCGCATTGTATAGATTGTTGAAGCGGGTGCAGTAGTCTTGTACTGTCTCTCCTTGATTCCTTCTAATGTTTTCGTATTCTGACAAGATCTGGAGAGGGTTTTTCTTTACCTCCCATCTGTCCAGAAAACTTCTTTGAAATGCTGTAAGGTCAACCACTGAAGCAACATGTAAGCCTTTATACCATTTCTTAACGTTCCTAGTCAGACTCTGCGCAAAAAGTCTCATTTGAACGTCAGTTTCATCCACTTCCTGCAAGTCAAAATAGTCATTCATTTTAGCAACGTGTCGCTGTGCGTTCAAAGTCCCTATACCATCGAACTGTGGGAAAAAAATGTAGACATGATCAATCACTTCTTGGCACAAGCAAAAAACAGATCGTGTCTACATTTTTTTCCAAGAAACCCACAGATACTCCACCGGTCAACCAGTCGAGCAAAACAGGACCAAAATTGAGTGTTTTTGAGAAGTATGCTATGATCAAAAAGAAAAATCAGACGCTGACCAACAATACTTATGCTCAGTTCTGGAAGCAAACATCAAATGCACAACACAGACTGTTGTCTGCATTTGACACTGAGAAGGGTAGAATGCACATGGCATTTCTGCAAGCACAAGTGCCAGAACTGAAAGTAATCACCGATTACAAAAGGGAAACATTCGAATTTCAGACTAAAGATGTGCATCTTGCTGATCAAATGGATTTGCACAGGCAAACTGGAGAAATGGTTTTCTCCACATTGGCAAATGCTTCTACTACTGCCTCTAAGTTACAAGTATCTCTGAGCAATGTCCAAACACAACTGAAATTAGAAAAGATATCATCCTTTGCAAAGGATAACAAAATTAAGACGTTGGAAGAACTGGTCCTCAAGATCGAGTATGATCCCTTAAATGTGAAAGCAGTCGAGGAGATGCTTAAAAAGAAAAATGCCGATATAGCATCTCTGAGGAAACAGTTGAAACTACCACCAATAGAAGATTCACAGGCAAAAGAGATAGCTGAGACAGAAGGGGAAAAGGATGAGATGCTCAAGCTGATCATGGAGCAGAATGCACAGTTGAAGAAGATGGAAGTAGAATTGGAAAAACTATTGAAAGAGAAGGAACAATCAAATCCCATGGAGGTCATTCCATTGAGTGCAGTTCTACTCACAGGAGTAAGCACAACATCTGCAGTATAAATTCCCTCAACAACTCCACTGACAACTCTGGAGAAGACAGTAGAACTGGAAAAATCCATGGAAGAAATGAATTTGCAAGAGACAGAGAATAGAAGACTTAAAAAGGAGGTTGAGAACCTTCAGGAACTCAAGTCTTCTTACCAAGCCAGCTACTCCAAAAAAAAACAAACATCGGACAAGCTCAAACAGGAATTGCAACAACTTCAAAAGAAAATAGTGGCAGACAAAACACTTGCTGAGGTCAAGGAAAATGTTTGGATGGATATCACCAAATCCATAAATGAATATGGCCCTTGGTACAAATCATGTTCGAGCAGAACGAATTGGTGCAAAGAAGCAAGTAGGCAATTGAAAAGATAAGAGGAGAATTGGGAGAGATGCCCGCGGAAGCCACTAAGATCATCAAATTCCTAAATTCAAAAACCAGAGATGATTTAGAGGAGTTGAGAATTGAAGATAGGACAAAAACCATCCTCGAGGTCAAGAGGGTCCTGACCAAGAGAGGATTAATGATACAACTGGAGGAAAAGGTCTAGGCTATGGACATAGGAGTGCAAAGGTTTTTCAACAAAATTGAAGCTCTGCAGAAGAAAGGCTTCCCTGGCTTAAGGGTCATAAATGACAAGTTAATGACACTGTCTGATTATAAGAAGAAACTAGCCACCCTGGCTAAAGATAGTTCGAAATTCTCGAGAATACAAGGTAGTATCACAGGCAAGGAATTCTTAGAAGCTTTCTAGTCAGACATCAACATACAACATGAGATCCAGTACATTTTCATCATCAAGCCAACGTTTTCCAAGTATACGGAGATGGATGAAGTATACCGAAGATTACTCAAATTCAGCGTTCCCAGTAACCTTCGATGGGAAGAGTTATGCAATCTGATCGAGTAAGAGATGAGGTGTCCAAGCCCAGTTAACTATCCAGTTAGACGAGGTCGTGTAGAGGACTCACCAACGGCTTACCCCAAAATCAGCATGAAGATTTCAACACATCATCAAACAGTTCCTAAATTATTGTATCTTGTTGAGTTAGTTAGCTAAATTTAGATTTCCACGTCCCGATCTTTAATGACAGGATCGTATGTAATTTTTGATTATAAATACTTCAAACTTTGAAGTACCGAGGGTTGATATTTACGCCCTGTAAGCTATAAAGACTGTAATTTTTGTCAAGAGATCTTCCAGTAATACAAAGGGAAGTTTCACATGATTCTCACGTGTTTTTCATTGGTGATGTTATTCTTTTTTATGTTAAATGTTTTCTCTCTCAGTTGTCATATTGTTTTCTAATCTAATATTTTAAAGTAGCGCATGTTGCAGGATTTATTTTTGTATACCCTATTTCTGGCTTTGAAAGATCTTAATGTTTATCTTTCTGATATTACAGTGAAGAAATTCTTAAATGCTTCTTTACTTTAATTGATATTCTCATCTTTTTTGCTTTTCATCACTCTATTGCTAAAGAATCCAATGAATGCATTATCTTTCCCTGTGAAAAGAATCTTTTAGTTTATGTTTAGATCTCTATCTTTATAATACAGACCCCATAGCCCAATGGAAGCGTAAACTCTTTTCAACCAACTGAACAAAAACAACAACAAACCTTTTCAATCTTATTTTATTTAACTAGCCTAATATCTCAAAGTTAAAATATCGCTAAATCATATAGAGAGATCCCTCTCCGAAGCTGGTAGGGCTAGATTCCAGTTTCAAAGTGGTTGGATAAAGTTACCTCTTGTAAATTTCTTCTACTCTGACAACCTCTGGGAATTTACAGAGCGTTAACACTACCTACCATAGAGGACTTAGCACCAGATGCTTAGGCGGAGTTGGTAGAAGACACAATTTTGCAGAAGAAGTCCATAACTAAAATATAGGGGCAACATGACCTTAGGAAAATTGGGTTGAAAGGACGACTTCCAGAAAAAGAAAAATGGTTCTCCAAAGAGAAGGTAGAGGAAAACATTCCTCACCTCATTCAGTAAATATTTTAGGTACCAAAAGCCTCCCTAAATGGGGAGGTATGATCAATATTTGATTATTATATAATTTTTCATCTATCTCGATACTTTCTAGGTGGAAAAAATTAGAGGAATTGATTTGCAAAGCCATTTTAGAGATAGGTCCCAATTTGGAAAATTGGGGTTGGAAACAGTCTGAAATATTTCAGAGCCATTTTGAGGCATCAAACAACATCTTTTTTGGTCCAAAACCTACTTTTCAAAAATATATTATATTCTACACATCGAGACCTTTCCAACAGTGCAAGAATTGCTTTAATCAGAGTTCATATGCAAAATGTATGCCTCCAGCAAGTTGACCTGTCGTGTTGACCACCATGGTACAAGTGGATGCCACATGAACCCTCAATACTCAAACATGTGGGGCTAGCCACGTGTGGATTTTCAATAATATTCTAGAAGTTCCAAACCTTATCACTAATGGAGGGTTGAGGGAGTCAATATCCTAACCCTAGATGATTATCGAGTTATGTTAAATACTGGGCCACTAGGAGGAGAAGGGGTTCTATTATTTTGTATTGTACTTGTTCCATAGTTGAGTAGAACATCCAAGGAGTAGTGTTTTTATAGCATAATAGAGGAGGTAGGAGATTCTGTAGTAGCCGTTCAAGCCACAGTGTGAAAGGAAACTCCATAGGGAGTGCCTCTTTCTTTAACTGAAGAAAAGAGAGCAAAGCATGGGGTTCACCTTCTAGCTGGGTTTCCTCCTATATTGGGTTTCCTAGGATACATATTGTGTTCAGTTGTGTGGACGGTGTGCATATTTTTGCATGTTATTTCATTTTTGCATATATATATATATATATTTGTCTAGACTCACTAATCCCAATTTCTGTGTCATGACCAAACATTTCTCTATGCCATTGTTCATCTCTTTTATTTACGAGAAAGTTTAGTTCTTCCTTTTCCATTTTGATATTTTTCCATAGCTCAACCATTACATTTTCTTTTTCTTTTATTGATTCTTCTAGATGTTGGATAGTTTTGTCTAGAGAATCCTCTTCTTGTTCTTCTTCTCTTATTTCTTTCAAAGCGTTCTCTACCTTCTTGCCTTTAGGTTTAGATGAAGTGAAATCAGAATCTTTTGGTGTGTAATCCTGAATATTCACCATGCTTGGCTGCTAGTGTCTGGCAATTTAAGAAGAGAGAAGAGCAATCTGAGCATGGTATCTTTTGGAGAGTTGAAATTGTCCAGGGGTTAACCTATTCAGTTTTTGTTCTAAGACAAACCTCTAATGAAGAAGAGAGGGGAGGTCTGAAAAGGTTGACATCGTTTTAATGTCCAGAAAATTCATAGTATCGGTGATTTGTGATTGATCAGTATTAGACTGGTAGTCAACAGTGGGAGTATCAGATTCATCAGACTCAGTTAGTGATAGAAATTCACCATCTGAACATTTAGAAACCATTTCCCATTCGGCAGAATCATATCCTGTTTGGAAGAGATCCATTATCTTCGTTTGAAATTTGGTTTTCTAATGCAGAGGACACTGAGAAGCCCAGTGGCCAGGCTTTTTACAGATAAAGAATGTGGTTTTTCTTGCTTGAGTTGGTCTTGGCCTGCGTTTAAAATAGGCTTTTCTAGGTCCTTGGGTGTTTTTACTAAATCTTCTAGGAATTTTTTTTGTAAAAGAACTGGATTTGTTTTTCCTAGACCATTTAAAACAACCACAATCTCTCTTACATGAGTCTTTCTTTTTATTCTGTTTCTGACAACCAAAGTGATATGTTTCAGCAAAAGTATCGCAGATACTTGAGTCAAACCCTAATTGCTTTTTAACAGATTTGTTTGTCTGTCTTCTTAGACATTCTTTCTGTAGGGCTGTGACTATATGTTCATGTAATCCTGCTAAAGAAAGTTCTTCTAGACTGATTTCCATGGTTTCTAGTCTTTCTCTAACAAGATCAGGAATTTTTCTAGGCATGGCAGAAAGATATTTTCTTAGATATGCCACATTGTTTGAATTAGGAGCTTTGTATAAAAGATCATGCATAGTACATAAAAATTCTGGTAATTGAGAGACATGAAATAGTCATTGATTCATAAATAAATCTGCATAATGTTCAGAATCTATTTTAGTGCTACCATAGAATTCATGTACTAATGATTTGATAAGCTCTTCGATTGGATTATCATGGTTCATTATTCTCAGCTTATCAACTTCATTGACTCTATCCCACCAGAGTCCTAGGTTTCCAGTGAATCCCCAAGTTAGTCTGAGGGCTAACTCATTCTAGGAAATTCTGTTTCGAAATATCATCTTTTGAGTTTTTGCCCAAGCCTGCCATTTCTGAAATATGATCATCATCTCATTATGAGATCTGCAATTTAGATTAGACACAGGGGCTAGTTCTATGTTTTCTCTGCTAAAAGAAGCATGTTTAGAAGAATTTGCTGGATCAAATGGGACCTTTTTACTGGAACCATATTTAGCATTGCACCACTTTTCCCATGCAGATTGGAAAGGATTTCCTCCCGCATCATCATCAGTAGATCTAGGTGCATTAGCTGTCGAGCTTTCAACTTCATCTATCCATTTTATGAAAGTGACTTGAGGGATAGTCTTTTGATGTTTAGATTTAACTTCTTCTTCTAAAGAAAAGAATTGTGATTTGACTAAGTCTAGCTTTTCTTGTGCTATCAAGACAACTTGAGCTATCCTTGAAAGAACAGGATTAGTCATTTCTGTAGCTAGTTGATTCAGAGTCAAATATTTCTGATCTTTGGTAGAAGTAGAAACTGTTCCAAACCATTTGTAAGAAGCTTGTTTTTCTAGCTCATCATATTTGATAGGAGATGAAGGGGCTTTCTCCTTATCATAGGATTCTTTCAGACTATGTATTGCAGTCTGAATGGTATCTAATTTCTCTAGAATCTGTACAAGTTGAGATTTGAGAGTCTCTTGATTTTGTTCAATATTATCAATCTAAGAATGTAGACCATTCATGTGTGATTTGGTCTATATGATGTCTTGTGCCATATCATATAGATTTTGAGCAAGACAGACAGAATTCAGAATTACACACCAAAAGATTCTGATTTCACTTCATCTAAACCTAAAGGCAAGAAGGTAGAGAACTCTCTGAAAGAAATAAGAGAAGAATAACAAGAAGAAGATTCTCTAGACAAAACTATCCAACATCTAGGAGAATCAATAAAAGAAAAAGAAAATGTAATGGTTGAGCTATGGAAAAATATCAAAATGGAAAAGGAAGAATTAAACTTTCTTAGAAATAAAAGAGATGAACAATGGCACAGAGAAATGTTTGGTCATGACACAGAAATTGAGACTAGTGAGTCTAGACAAATTAATGGTTTTGAAGACAGACTAGTAATTTTTGTGGATACAAAAGTCTCAGGATATCTGCAGTATACATTGGATGCACAGCTTGATACAGGTGCTATGAACTCATGTGAAAAATATGGAGCAATACCATCCTATTACTGCCAGCCTATTGACATTGCTTTCAGAGCAGTGAATAAGACTGAGATCGGAATTCAGTCTTTTGCCCCTTACTTTCCAATCATCATACAAGGAGCCAAGGTAGCTGTCAATCTCTATTGCTTCGACACTGGAGCATATATCTTGCTTGGACAAGATTTTGTAAATAGATGTTTGCCATTTACAATAGGAAGTAATTCTGTACAAATTACAATGTTGGGAAAATCTATAACAATCCCTAGTAAGTCCTCATATGAATCAAAGATTGCAGTAAAGAAATCTCTCCCACAGATAGAAGATACTGCTGAGAAATTAGTCCGGATCCAGAAGATAATAAACAATGCAGAACGACATGGATTAGAAGCAATTAAGGATGTTAAAGAAAAGATAGAAAAAGATTATACATCAAATCATCCTAATGCTTTCTGGACAAGGGAACAATATTTTGTCAGTCTTCCCTATAGAGAAGATTATGTTGCAAAACCACAAAAGGCCTTAGCCAACCATATGTCTCCCAGAGAAATTGAATATTGCCAGCAGGAGATAAAATAACTCCTAGAGAGAAAGCTAATATAACCAAGCAGAAGCCCTTGGGCTTGCCCAACATTTTATGTGAATAAACATAGTGAACAGAAACGAGGAAATCCTAGAATGGTTATAAATTACAGAGCTTTAAATGAAGCTCTACTTCCTATAAGATTTCCTCTCCCTTCTAAAGAATTGCTTTTCTCTAAGATTGGTAAATGCAACATCTTCAGTAAGTTTGATCTAAAGAGTGGATTCTGGAAAATAGGGATAGTTCCTAAAGACAGGTACAAAACAACTTTTGTTGTACCTAACGGACAATACCAATGGAGAGTCATGCCCTTCGGACTGAAAAATGCACCCTCGGAATTCCAGAAAAGGATGGACGACATCTTTAAACATTTGAATTTTGTCATTGTATATATAGATGATCTTCTTGTTTGTTCTTATGATACTAAATCTCATGTACAACATTTGAAGATAGTATATGATCTATTGTTCCGTCATGGTTTGGTTTTGAGCAAGTCTAAGCTTTGTTGGGCTCAGACAAGAATTGAATATTTAG
>JASDQU010384541.1:0-11059 GCA_032191745.1 Picea mariana | reverse complement strand
CTTAGCAGGATACTATAGGAGATTTATAAAAGGATTCTCCAATATTGGTTGTCCAATCACTGCCCTCCAGAAGAAGGGAGCTAAATTCACATGGACACAAGAATGTGAAGAAAGATTTCAATCCCTGAAACACCTTCTAAATCATGCACCTATGCTGAAGATTTTTGATCCCAAAAATGACTTCCTCGTGTGCACAGATGCCTGTAAGGAAGGGCTCGGAGGAGTCCTTATGCAAGGAGGAAGTGTAGTCTGTTATGAATCCCAAAAATTGAATGAGCACGAAGTCAACTAGGACCCATGATCTAGAGCTGGCCGCCATAGTGCACGCCTTAAAAATGTGGAGGCATTACCTCCTGGGAAGGAAATTTGTACTTATGATAGACCACTATGGATTGCGATATCTGTTTGACCAACCAAAGCTTAATGCCATACAAGCTAGGTGGATGGCCCTCCTTAGTGAGTTTGATTTTGAAATCAAACATGTTAAAGGAAAGGAAAATAAGGTGTCCGATGCCCTTAGTAGAAGTATGAAAACAATTCACCTGACAACGGTGAGTACGTGCAAGACTAATGTCAAAGAAAGAGTCAGGAATGCACAAGAAACAGACACATTCTTCCAGACCGCGACCTCGTACCTGGAGCAAGAACCCACAAGAATAAAGTATGAAGGCTACCAGATGATAGATGAAGGTCTGCTAACTTACAGAAACAGATTGTATATTCCAGATTGTGACGACTTGAAGAGGTTCATAATGGATGAAATACATAAAATACCATATATTGGTCACCCAGGATATCAGAAGATGATCAGGACCACTAGGAAACAATTCTATTGGCCTGGGTTAAAGAAAGACATAGCTAACTATTTATCTAAGTTCCTAGAATTACAACAGGTTAAAGAAGAACACCGGCACCCAGCAGGATTATTACAACCTCTACCAATCCCTGAATAGAAATGGGAGACCATATCCATGGATTTCATCACTGGATTACCAACATCGACTAAACAGAATGATGTCATCATGGTAGTGGTCGATAAACCGAGCAAGTCCTCTCATTTTATCCCCATCAAGTTGAATTGCAAGGCAATAGACATTGCCAACATATTCATGAAGGAGATATTCAGACTACATGGTATGTCTAAAGAGATTGTGTCTGACAGAGACACGAAATTTACTTCCAACTTTTGGAAATCCTTGATGGTTTGTCTCGAGACCAAATTACTATTTAGAACAACTTATCATCCTCAAACCGATGGATAGATGGAAAGAGTGAACCAAATATTAGAATACATGCTAAGGATGCATGTAATGCATCAACCCAAAAAGTGGGAAGATTTCCTGCCACTGGTGGAATTCGCCTACAACAATGGCTACCAAAAATCCCTGAAGATGAGCCCTTTCAAAGTCCTCTATGGTAGACCGTGCAACACTCCAGTCAGTTGGAGTAATCCCGTAAACATAATTACTATTGGACCTGACATGTTGAAATAAATGGAACAACAAGTGACTTAGATAAAGCAAAATCTAAAGGTCCCTCAGAACAGACAGAAAAGTTACGTCGACCGAAAAAGAACTCCAAGAGAATTCAAGACGGGAGACCACGTATATCTCAGAGTTAGGCCCAAGAAGAGTTCCTTGAGGATGCGAGCTTGTGCCAAGTTGGCACCTCGGTATTGTGGACCCTTTGAAGTTCTAGATAGAGTGGGACCTGTAGCCTATAGACTAGCACTTCCTCACACAGTAAAATCACATAGTGTTTTCCATGTTTCATTATTGAAGAAATATGTACATGATTCTAATCATATAATTGAATGGTCTGTGATCTAGGTGGAACCAGAGGGAGAATTTATGCCAAAACCTCAATGCATACTGGACAGAAAGGAAACCCCACTCAGGAACCGAACCATTGCACAAGTCAAGGTGCAGTGGAAACATTTTGGCCCAGATGAGGCTACGTGGGAAATGGAAGATGCCATGAAACAAGCAGATCCGATTTTGTTTACTTCTGTACATACACGTCATATTGATAGATAGAACATCGAGCACAATGTTCCTTTAAGGGGGAGGGAATTGTAACACCATGTTTCCCCCAGTCTGTAAAAATAACTATATTGGCCAAGAACTATGGAAAACTCAAAGATGTGAATGTTTGATTTGATGGACCTTTGCATAAAAGGTCAATGAATGTAAATTATGTTATGAATATGTGTTGCATGATTGCTGGGAGAGGGATGTGCTAAAAGAGACCACGATGGATAATGAGAGGTGGTGGAAGGGACCTGGAATGGTTCCGTTAACTTCCACCGAGCCAGTACCATACTGGTTTATACTTGCTCAAAAACCAAAGAAACGCTCTGATCCTAGAATGGATTTCCCATCAGATTGGTAGGTGGGGAGGCTCCTCAAGAGTTAATGAGGGGATGGGGGTGAACCTCCCATCCGTAACAACCCTCAGACCTGACCATGAATGGAAAAATTCACGCCACACGCAACCTTGTAGACAAATTGGCAAGAGAGGAAATGTGGTTGACGAGGGGAGAGGAGCGCGCGCGACAGGGATCGCAGAAGAAAACTGGAGAAAATCCTGGAAATGCAGGGAGTTCTGAATATCAGGAGAAGGAGAGTAACCTTCATCTTGGATTATTTTTCTGTATCAGGACAAGGAGAGTAACCTTCATCCTGGATTATTTTTTTGTATCAAGAGAAGGAGAGTAATCTTCGTCTTGGATTATTTTTTCGTATCAGGAGAAGGAGAGTAACCTTCATCCTTGACTTCCGTTGAGCTAGAAGTAGGAGACTAAACCTCAAAGCATCATGGTATAGCTTAGGGGTGGCTAGTGGTAAATCTGGTTGGGGTCACCGAACCTATGGTTGGGTGGAAATGAGCACCCCTCTTAGCAGTTGCATCACACTTGGTAGATCTGATAAGTGTTTTATACCTTGTATTTCGAACTGAATATCATGAATACATGCTTATGTTTATATGCCCATAATAATTTCTGTGTAGAATGATTACCTGGTGTTTTAGACTAGAAATAATGGATGCATGTGTATACTTACATGCCATAGTCGGTTTTCGTACAAAGGATTAAGTTTGGGGCATGAGATAGCTCCACTGATAATCGTCTTGTTTGCTTGACTCTCACAATATTCCGGGAAGGCTCCTCGAGAGTACTCTTCCCCGAGTATTACCCCATAAATCTTGGAACCGTGTCGAACCTTTACCCAGAGACTCGACTAAGATCAGGGATGACTGCCCAAGAACCGTCTGAAGGATTCATGCGATCCGAACCTAGAAACCTTATGAAAGAAGAGTAGCTCTCTAAGGTCTCAGAGTTGTGGGAGTTTGAAGCCCCAAGAGGTTGAATTTCGTGATTCAAGCTCATAAGGGATAGTGAGTCCAATTATAGAAAGAGAGAATACCCTATCATTTGGTAGACGAATGGTCAGAATCCTTTCGGAAATACCCCATATTTGTCAAGACCGATGGATCTAGAGAAGGATTGCAAGCGTTAACACCTCGACCCTTTTCATCCTTCGCAAGTAGCAATGGGATCCAAGACCGTAGATCCAAGGATTTGATGAAGCTCCATTGACTGTCGATCTTAGCCTTTGCACCGACAGGAGGGAAGAATTTTTCTGAATTGCGACTTGGGGTGGTCAAGGGTAGGATTGCACGAACTCAGGATTCGCGAGATCACGACGTGATCATGGTCGTTGGATCTAGGCCACAGGAGAATCGTGGGATCAAAACTTTTGTGGTTATCGCCTATCAGAGGTTCAGAACTTGAGAGAGTTTCTTTTCGATTGTAGAAGTCACGAAGTGCCAAGCACCGAGGGCTCATGCAAACACGTGGTCCATCCGTAAGTGGGGACCGCGTGGTTGACAGGTGGCGTAACAACAAGCGCCCAGAAGAAGGTGGAAGCGGGTGACCAGTGGTGGGCACTTGTCGCCTGGGAAAGAGTCAACCCATTGTTGACTTATCATGGCTCGGGGTTTCACAGGATGAAGAAGTTGCACCTTGATCGCTAAGGTCGCAAAATTCCAAGAGCTGAGGTCTCGTGCGACGGGCGGTGGTGACACAGCTCATGAGCAGAGTACAACGAAGGAGACAAGTGGCATGTGCATGTCGCTTTGGCAGAGTCCACGTAATGTTGAACTCTCACATCTCGGGGATTCGTAAAGGAGGAGCACGAGGGATCAACACCTCAACTAGCGAAATTGTGAGTGGTGTTAGTATATGGCCCAACCTACAGTTACATGTAGAAGGCGCTAGTGAGGAGGGATCCATACCCGTATCATATCTCGGGTATCGGTGTTTGGAGAAAGGGGAGTCGAGAGTATTGACTCCCAACTCGCGAGTTGCGAAAGGCACTTGCGCTAAGGCCAGGTTGTGGTCGTTTGGAGGAGGATAAGGAAAGGGAGGGTCTGCGCTAGGCCCCATACAAGTCTCGGGGATTCTGTCCCTTGAAGAAAAAGGAAAAAAAGTCTATTAGGACGTAGTGGATGTGTGACACCAATCCATACCAATCAAGCAGTCACAAGACCTAAGTGGTATGATGTTCAATTCTACCTTAGTGTTAGTTCCATTCATGTTTATAGGACATTCTTTAACAAGCTCACTAATTCTTCTCTTGGTTCTAGTAGCTAGCTGAACTAACCAATACTTTTCATGGTTACATATATTCAATTGAAATATTTCAACTAGCTTTGGATCTATATAGCTATGACTAGCTCCAGAATCAATTAATATGGCTATGGGATGATAATCAATCTTACCTTCCACTTCAATCATGTGGAATTGATAGTCTGTTTGTCTATTGTCCAAGGCTGCATAGATCCTTGGCATGCTTTTTCCCATGTCCTATATTGTCTCCTCCTTCTTGACGCTATGCAAAATATTTATCTTATCTCCCTGGTGAGGAGAATATTTATACATGTGATCTCCTTCACATCCCAAATACTTTATGGGATTCTTCCTTGGTCTCTTTCCCAAGGACTTTGTCATTTTCTTATCACCTTGAGATGGATTCCCTTGTTGATATGATTGAGATCCATTCTTCATGAAAGGTGGCTTGAATATTTTCTTCCTTTGATCCGTATTTCATTTATTCTTATCATCCCAGGCCCTTTGGAAAGTTGTATTTCCTCTATTCTTCTCATATAAATACTTGTCTTTTCTTATGGCTTCTTCTAAATTCTTAGGTTCCTCAAACTAAACTTTATCCTTGTAAAAGGATGGAAATCCAATCAAGAACCTATTAATTTTGACCTTATCATCTTTGATACATCTCACATACCTAAGAAGTTCCAAGAACACTCTCTTGTATTCATCCATGTTCATGTTCCCAAGCTTGAGTTCAAATAACTATTGCATCTTCTTGTCATAATATTGCTCTGACAAGTACTGTTGCTAAAAATATTTCTTGAATCGCTTCCAAGAAATTATTTTCTCATCAAGGTGCTTAACTTGCTTCAACCAGTCCCACCACATGGATATCTTCCCTTGAAGGTGGTAGGTTTCAATTATGGATTCTACATTTGATATGTAGTTATGCAATTGAAAATTTTTCCTCATTCCCAATAACCATGCTTCTACATATTCACCTTTCTTTTTTTCTCCATCAAATGGTGGTTTGATCTTCCTCGATTCCCCTTGCAATATATCTAACCCATGTCTCCTTATTTGATGCTTGACATGATATATACTTTGGCTTCTCGCCGACCTTGAACGTGCATATGTTTTTTTGGTTGAGTTCGCTGGGGAATGATGATGATGTTGATGTCTACTAATACTCCTTGATCATCTAGATCCTCCATGATCATCCCTCCTATCATGAGACCTAGGCACTTCCCCTTGCTTGGCGTTGGCTTCTTGCCTTGTGATTGAATCCTTGTTAACTTGTTTATGTAGCATATTTAGGCTTTGAAGTATCTCTTCTTGAGCCTTCATGATCTTCTCATTATCGACCGTATAGCTCTACACTTTCTTTTGCATGCTTCTCATAGTTATAGGATCCTACTTGTCTCTTATCTCATTAGAATCATTCTCAGCATTACCCATGCTAGTATGCAGACCTCTAATTTATTCTTCATGGTTGTAAGACCCTTGAGCATCCTCCGTGCCTTTAATTTTCATGTAGGAACTAAAGTTTTCTTTTCGGTATCTCTAATTCTGCAAGAATGTGCATGCAATAATTTGTTGTTATAATTAAGCTTATTGAAAAATATTTATTAATTAGATTACAATTCATTCTTAGTTTTAAATTATGATGAATATTAATGAACTACTCCCAAGTAGGATTCCTTAAATGCATTCTTTTCCAAAACAACTTTCCAACGACTTTCCTCATGCCTCAATCTGAGTGAAAAGTAACAACAATTACAAGTTGCAATTTCCATTCTTTTGATGCTACCAAATTCACTTTTGGGAGAAGATATAATTCCCAAAACAAATTTTTGGGTTGAATGATCTCTTCTATTCCTCAAGTACTCCTTTCCATTGACTATTTGTTTGCTCCAATCCAAGCTCCGAGCTGAAAGTTATGGTGGAAAAATGGTGAAGGAATATTCATTATGCAACATAGTAGCAATGCTCAACAACCATCTGATCATTTTTTGATTATATCTCCACCGTTGGTTTGTTTTGATGGATTTTTCATGGATCTAAGTCATATCTCTTCTTCATTTTAGGCTTCTGCGATCTCCAATTTGTACCCTCTAGCTCCTCCACACTCACTTTGCACTTACACTTAGATTATTTTCCATTATTTTCTCCACGGGTCTATGACACATCATGATTCATTGATTCCCTCACTCTCTGGTCATCCAATCTATGACATGATCATCTCCTGTCCATCTGACCGACACTCCATACTTAGTCATTTCTCAGGTCCCAACACAAGTTTGGGTCTACAACACTTTCCCGACTCTTATATCCGTGATCGCGTCCGACCGATCCATTCTTGGTACTTATCCGATTTTCCACTTCTTACTGCGGGTTCAGGTGGTCCCATATTTGTTTAAATCTTAGAAATCCATCCACTGGTCCACCTGATCGATCCTTAAGACTTATTCAAATCTTGAAATGTCACTGTTCTCTGTAGTGTATTACCTCTTCACTTCCATACTCTTCACACCCAAAGTCTTTGTACTTATACATTTTTCCAAAAATCCATAGCGGGTTCATGAGTCTATGGGGATACCATACCTCTTTCCATACTCTTGATTCTCTCCACGCTCCGCGATATCTTAACACTTAGACAAATTCCAAGATCTTACCATGGTTTTGTGGCACTAACAGTTGACCTACCACATGGCTCCACATCACCTTCCAACTGTCATCCCATCCAACATGTACCTGCTACCATGGCAGTACACATCTTTATTCTACCACATCAGCTGACACGTGGCCTCCATGTCATGTTACGTCATCGTACGGGAAAATACCCAATTTTTTTCGATTTTGCTTACATCGAAAATCACCCAAATTCAAAATTTCTTTCTCGGATTTCCATTAAAATTTGGAGATTTTAATACTTGGTTCATTTCTTTCATTACTCATGAATTCTCCAAGAATTGCCACCGCATAATTGGGGAATTTTCCCAATTTTTATCATGGGCATTCTACAATTACTTATGTGGCTGCCATTAGAGCTTGTAATTAATCTTGATACATCCAAATTGGGGTCTATACACACTAATTTGACCCTCTAATATTCAAAATTGACTCTTGTGAATTGAATTCGTCTTCAATTACTCTGCGAAAATTGGGTCTTTTTCCCAATTTCGCCTGAATTTTGTCATGGGCACCATGGCCTCTTTGTAAATTCACCTTTCGGCCAACTACATGCCCAAATATACTCAATTAGAGACTATATTTTCTTATACTTAATTCATGGGCTTAGTTCTTCCAAATTATTTGCAAAATTCCTTTAATTTCACTGCAATAATTTTATTGAACAGTTTGCAGACATCTTCTAACAATTTGTCAAACAATTTTCCTACATAGTCTACGTTTCCAGTTCTACACTCTAATAATTGGCCCATGCAGGCTCAATGTTGAAAATTGGGCTCTGATACCACTTTGTAACGTACCTAGCCCCAACTGGGTCACATCACTACTAAAAATACCCAATAAGATTTCTGATACCAATATAAATGCGAAAATTAACTTACAACATGAAATACAAGTTCACTCAGCTGGCCATGTTGTATAAAAACATAAATACAACTACTCTTACTGTGCACAACAACAATTTTTTAGATACAACAACATTCAACCATAAAATAGAGACATGAATTCATTTTCCTATTTTTAGTAAGCAACAATAACCAAATATGACTCAGAGTAAATGGCACAGTAATTATATCAATAATTAACATGGAAAACCACAACACATAGGAACACTTATCTTAATGAAATGTGCAACCTGCTGAGAGGACGTATGTTCCTCCCAACCATAGCCTTGTTTTTCCAGTTCCCAACAACAAGACACCCTTGAGTTGGGGCTATGAATCCACAAAATATGGAGGTCTCTAAGGTCAACTAATGTCCCCCTTTCAGCAGTCAAACTCTCAGTTAATTCTAGTCCACCAAAAAACTTTCCCTCAACTTGCACAACCCAAGGGATGGAATTCTCCTTCACTAATCATAGTCCCTCGGGCCTTTCCACTCCCCTCCAAGGCTTTCAACACACAATAGATAGGAAATCGATTTCCTGGGACTTCATGAATTATACAACTACAACACGAATTCACCCAACACCCAAACGTCATCTCCTTGGATGAACTTCAAGCAATTCGTCACTTCTAGGCACATGACCTCTTGTCCACAAAATTATAGTTCCAAAACAATAGCCAACATATCCACACAACTAGCTTCAAGTGTTACAAGGGAAAAACTCTCTATGGCCAAGGGTAAACCACAACATACAGATGTGACTGCAGAAATCAACTCAATTCCAACATATTCTATATAGACTAATGTGCAATATAAGAAAGAGGCCTACCTCGATCCAACGTTTGATGATGTTCCACCATTGAGAACTTTGACCCAAATCTTTATACCTGCAAGAAGTTCTCAACAAACAAGCGAAGCAAGTATATAGTGATGATATAAAAGGAGTTAGCACATCAGATAACATAATCCATTAATCGACATTGCAAACACGCCCATGGATAATAATCATATATTTGCGAGATACCAATAGGATGGGAAAGGAGTATTTTTATTAATAATTGATCAGTAGAAGAATCAACATTACAGACTTTCGTGTCGGCACGGTTCGAAACCAAGAAACCAAGTTCCTTCCAACTGGGTCTCCATCATTTCAATCCTCCACCAAAGGCAAGCTCATATAAAAGAGGCAATGAGATCCTCTCAGCAATAGTGAGAGAGCTTGGGGGATGAACACTGTGTTCAGACTTGAGGGACAAAGGGATGTAGACTCAATATGAATTAATTTCTCCAGAGTAACTTTGCTCTCAAAGTTGAATGCTTTCTCTTCTTTTCCATAGCTCGAAATTGTGCTCTTATAGCCTTCAAAATGCAACTGAAGGGTTGATTCATAACATTTCCAGTATATGGAAGGCCAATGATCAGAGATTTCCTGTCGTGACATGGAAACTCGACCTCATTTTGTATTTTCTGGCACAAATCCTGATATACACAAGTTGCAATGGAGCAGCAAGCATATACGCATCTTGTATAACTGATAGGGAGCATATATGTGGGAAAATATATGTTTTAGCTCTGGATTCATAAAAAAGGGGATGATAAGTCTGCATAGGGAAATGGAAAAAGGGCCCTCTGTGCAATATAGAAATGGTGAGGCAAATCTTGCTATAAGATCAAGCTCCGATACTTAGAATATTATTGCTCATCCCCCCAAAAACTCCATTAAAAACCACTCTTTATGCAAATACATGAATGTACCAAAATCGGGTCTCCTACCCATACGTATTTTCTGTCTTTCTCTTGCTTTCTTGACTTACACTCTTCTCCAAGATGATTGTACTCAGCCCCCCATACTCTCAATAACTATGAGAAGTGACTCTCACACCAACCCTCTTACATGAATTAAATGATTGGGCTCTAGAACACTCAACAACTAATGGAAGGTTCATGGCAAGGATAATTGAGAGGAAAACAAAAAATGGGTCTTGGTTTACTATATATGGGTAACTCTCCCCCTTGGACTCCATCCCTCTCTTGTGGATAATTAACCCCCAAGTCTTCGTCAGTGTCCATATGAAACTAGAACTACATTTTATTCATTAAATTTCAATTTACATCGTTTACATATTATCTCTCATCCATACATCACATTTACAATACACATCTCTTGGTTCTCGACCACAAGCTATATTTACAGTACACATTGTTATTTTGGGGTTGAAATGGGGATGTTACATAGATATTGAGTGAAAAATGGTAGCCTACCTCTGTTTTAGGATCAATGCCATATATTTTTTTATTGGATGCCTATCCAAGGTGTGGTTGGATTCAACACGTGGACCATCATGATAAAATTCATGAAATTGATGGATCAAATTTTTTCTAACAAGATCAAAATCTCCAATCTCTTCAAAACTTGTGCCCAGAATAGAGGAATTGGAATTATGTCTTAAAACATCAATTTCCATGGTGGGAAAACTGATTCATTATAAAGAACTCATAAAATTTATGAACTTCAAAGATAAAGAAAAAATAACACCAAGGATTCCATGTGTTCTCCAAAAAGTAATTATTTCCAGCCACCTGTATAGAAATACTCTAGAGTCCAAAAAATTACTAGCAAAACAGTCTAGTCTTGCAAATAAGATGAAGTGATGGAGTATGTTCCCCTTATTCTTATGAAAGGTAGAGTGAAACTATTCCATTTCAGTCACTATTGTTTTGATTGTAGGACCCTATTATGAAATTATGAACAACTCACAAAGATTGGGAATGATATCCCCCCGACCATAAAGGTTGTGCCAAAATTCCTAAAAGGTAAAGAAACTAACAAATTGACATTTGTTATACCCAATCGAACTGTATTGAGTGACACCT